>CM060668.1:5494037-5664037 GCA_030686955.1 Odontamblyopus rebecca
TCATTTTGAGTGAAATAAACCTTTAAATAAAAATAGAAAGAGATGCACAATTACACACACCAAGATGTGTCATTTTCCATGTGTGTGAGAATTAACTCCACTTAGAGCGACTTTTTCCCTCGTTATAAACACACACAGTCAGAGGAGTCGACCATCTTGACTCACTTCACTCTTTGGCAAAGTTTGGCTCGATCAAAATGGACGGAGCGCATGAGTTTGGGGAAAACAAAGTTCCTGTTGGACACTCGTTTTGCTCACGTCATCACACAGCGTGAGTGTGACGTAGGATAAAGCCGCAGAAATGTACGGAAACCTCTATGTCTGCACTTTCAGAGGGGAAAAGGAAGTTTCTGTCTTTTACCGTTAGAAAGTTCTGCGTGGTTATAGAAACATATTCCTCTGTATCGTACACGATGTCGCAGGTCTTCGAGGGTTAAAAGTAGTGAAATGATCTGTTCATGCAGCCAGATAATTTTACGTTACAAGTTCTCTTAAAATAAACCACCTCTACACTAGAATAAGGCGTCTCAGAACGAGTGAGTCGATAATAAATCTGAAAACAAGATGAAAAACCTGATATAAGTTTTTAAATCTTGGCCAGTACTTGAAATCTGGGGTGTCGGACTCGGGGGGTAAATGGTTCTGTTTACCCAGGGCACAGTGCAGGACTTCGACGGGAGACACTGGGAATTCCAGGTGCCACAGGGGGGCGCCAGACACGAAAAACTGCTGTTGTGTCCTTAGGCAAGACACTTCACCCACATTCCCTAGTGTGAAAGTGGCAGCGTCGCTTCCGTCAGTCTGCCCCAAGACGGCTGTGGCTACAACAGTAGTTTACACCGTCAAGTGAGCTGTAAAGCGTCTCTGAGTGTCCTGAAAAGCACCGTATAAAACCTGTACATTCTTTATTTCTTTATCCATTTTAATTCACCCTCATGAAGTCTGTACTGTGCATTTTTCATCAGTCAACATGGAACTCGGCCCCAACGTGATGATTTGTACCCAAGGCCCAGAATTTCTTCTTCTGCTTCACCCCTGCCTGAAATTATAGAGCTCACTGAAAACGGCACAAATTCAGGCCATGTACACACGTAGCCGGGTATTTTTAAAACCGAACATTTCCCCCCCTCCGTTTATAAAAATAGTTTTATCCACACCACCTCGTCTTCAAAAAAAATACCTTCCACACATAACCGAACATCTGCGTTTTCAACCACATTCATACACATTCCAGACCTGTAGATGGCGTTATTTCCATTGAGCCCTCACTTCGCCGTCACTTCCGCCTAAACTTATCTTATTGCTCTTGGAGCAGTAGTTGGACTTCTGCAATTAAACATGTACATAGCACCTGCACAATACTTAATGCTCCCACAGCTCTGAAGAAATGACTCCGGTCCACAGTCTGCTTTGGCTTTTGCAGTCGCCTAAACAAATGTCGCACGTTTGACGTCAGGGCAGATTCATATTTTTTGTGACGTTTTAAAACGCAAAACCCCAGTTATCTCTGTCCACACAAACAGGCATAAACTGAGTTTTCAAAAAATCTTCACTTTGGCCGGAGTTTTCCCTGAATACTCGTTTCTGATGCGTGTTCGCGTGGATGACGGGTCAAAATGCAGCAAAACATCTTCGGTTTATCAGATTCCCGGCTGCGTGTGGACAAGGCCTCAGGTTTAGACCAGAGGTGGGCAGTTTTTTTGTTTTGTTTTTTTTCCCATGGCGCCACATGAGAAACAGAAAGTCTGGACCAAAATGCTTAACTCTATATAAAAAGCAGCAAATAGGTTTGTTTTGACGCACTGGTTATGACTAAGCGATGAAAAAGTGAGGCTGCCTTACAAAAAATTTTCTTAAAAACACCTCTAAAATAAAAGCAACGCAGCTCTAGTCCACGCAGGAGGTAAAAATGATAAAATATTTATTTAAAATGTTTATTTTGTAATTCCAAATGTGCTTAAACAGGCCGGTCACAGTCGACCAAAGGGACGTATGTGGCCCCAGAACTGCACAATAATAATAATAATACATTTTATTTATCAGGCGCCTTTCAGGACACCCAACAACAACATAAACAAATTAAACATGATTAAAACATGCAGTTAAAAGCCTAGCATTAAAGCGGGACAGTATTTAATTGATTGATTGTAGTTAGTGTTGTATTTTGTTAGTATTTAGAATTGAGTAATGTATTAGACAGTATTTTAATTGATTGATTCAATGCCCAAGACCAGAAACCTCTGCCTAGTTTGTACTAAAATTGCGGAAAAAAAGAGTAAACAATGCAATTACAACACCATAAAAAAGATAAAAGTTTGATTCTAAAAACAGTGGAGGCCTCCTGAATTTAACCTGCAACATAACAACCCCAAGAAATTAGAAACAAACTGATCTGTGAGCAGATTTGGGGGACGAGATTCGTGAAAACAGGTGTGAATGAAGCTTAAAAACCATGCTAACGTGCACTTCCTGACTATCGCACAATAATACGCTTTACAATTAGCCGCCGACAGTTCACAGTTCGCTTATATAATACTGTACGGGGGCAGATCTGGCTTAAATAATGAGTAGAAATTGCATCACTCAATAATAAAAAACTTACCCGTGCTGTTCCCGGAGATTTTCTATGATTTCTATTAAACACGGCGCTTCGGTCTGGGTCCCAGCGGGTTTCGCCGAGGACTCTGCAGGCGACAGTTGCATTAGTTGTGGAGATAAGTGGAGAAAGAGAAAATGGTTTAGTTATTACGCACACAAATCATAAACCAATTAAAACACAGTCATTTAGCGCTAACAAACACGTCTTTATTAATATGCCTATTACATTATGCGCATTACAATGGACTCAGATATATCCACGGATCTGGAAACGGGGCTGAAACAGCTCCGTCAGCCTGTCTCCACCGGCTCCGAGTGAGGCCGACGCCGTTTTCAGCACTCACTTTTGTCCCTAAAGGTGCACTGCGCAACTTTTCTACGCGTTTCCGTGGAGACGTTGCGGAACAGAGAGCTTCAGGCAGAGCGGAGCGGAGTTTTTTAAGAACACGTGACACCTTCGTGTGGTTTCATTCGCCTTTTAAACCCGCTTTTAGTCGCATCGAGATCAACGTTTCAGATCTTTTTCGAACTTAAACTTAAAGCCGCACTGTGGAAATTTTCATTTGGGGGTTCGGCAACTGCTCGTTTCTATGGAGATGTCGTTGCTCTGCCTGGAATGTTCCGCAGTGTGACATTAAACAGCTCTACTTTATGTTTATTCCATTACAGGTGGTTTTATAGCTCAAAAATACCTAGAAAAACAACATTCTGACTGTGAGCGGCGTCGCCTCTCCACAGATCTGACCTGTAACTTGGTCTGGTTTGGTCTCCATGGAGATAGAAAGTTTTTTTTATTATTATTATTATTACCGTATTTTTCGGAGTATAATTCAAAAAATACATAATGAAGAAGAAAAAAAACATATAAGTCGCAGTTTTAGGGGGAATTTATTTTATAAAATCAGAGACCAAGAACATTTCATCTTGAAACGCGAGTTATAAAAGTTATAGTAATAAAAACAAACCCAACAGAGAAGAATCTGTGTATCATTCGTTTGTTCGTTTTTAAGAAAATGAAAAAACAACTCCTTTCTTTATTATTTGTCTCTAAAACCAAAATGAAAAATCAGATAATGATTCCTTTTTTTCATTTTTGATTCATATACGATTCATATATTCGGTCCATTGACTGTCAGTCTGAAAAATTTAATATATAAGTCGCACCTGAGTATAAGTCCATCCAAACCCTGAAAAAGATGCGACTTGTAAGTCTGAAAAATACAGTATTTTCTTTTCACTGAAACACTGCAATGTGCAGAATGAAGTGAAAAGTTCCTGGTTTTGCTTTGTTTTTTTTTAACAGATACAAAATCTTCCACAATTTAACAAAACATCACGAACATCTTTAAAGTCACAGACGCTTTATAAAGAACGTTTTAAAACATGAAGCAAAAAAATGACCAGAACATCAAGCAAAAAAATTATAAATCAAATACCAAAATTTAAAAGATCAATCGAAAAAAATGATAAATCAAATACCAAAATTTAAAAGATCAATCGAAAAAAATGATAAATCAAATACCAAATTTAAAAAAAAAAAATCAACCAAAAGAAGAAAAGAAAAAAATACAAGATTGAAATCAAATGATGTGTGTAATCGTGTAAAATATTATGAATAGCAAGAAAAGAGAGGGACAAAGATGGAGGGATAAAGAGGAGAGAAGAGAACAAGAAAGAGGTATGGAGAGATTAGATGATGGAGAGAGAAAATGGAAGAGAAGACGACAATGTGAAGTGTAAGAAAACGAGGGAGAAAGAGAGAGATGGAGGGATAGAGTAGGAGAGTAGAGAAAAAGAAAGAGGTATGGAGAGATTACATGATGGAGAGAGAGAAAGAGAGAGAGAGAGACAGAGAGAGACAGAAAGGGAGAGAGAGAGAGAGACAAAGATGGAGAGAAAGAGAGTCAGAGTGAGAAAGACAGACAAGAGACAGATAGAGAGAAAGAGAGAGACAGAGAGAGACAGAAAGGGAGAGAGAGAGAGAGACAAAGATGGAGAGAAAGAGAGAGAGACAGAGAGAGGGAGAAAGAAAGACAGAAAAAGAGAGACAGAGAGAGAAAAAGAGGGAGAAAAAGAGACAGAGAGAAACAGAGAGAGAGAGACAAAGAGAAAGAGAGACAGAGAGAGACCAAGAGAGAGACAGAGAGAGACAGAGAGAGAGACAGAGAGAGACAGAGAGAGACCAAGAGAGAGAGACAGAGAGAGACCAAGAGAGAGAGACAGAGAGAGACAGAGAGAGACAGAGAGAGACGAAGAGAGAGAGAGAGGGAGGGAGAGAGACAGAGAGAGAAAGAGAGACAGCGACACAGAGAGATAAAGAGGGAGAGTTAGAGAAAAAAGAGAAAAAGAAAGAGAAAAGAGAAAAAGAAAGAAAAAAAGAGAAAAAGAAAGAGAAAAAAGAGAAAAAGAAAGAGAGAAAAGAGAAAAAGAAAGAGAGAAAAGAGAAAAAGAAAGAGAGAAAAGAGAAAAAGAAAGCGCTGTGCCCTCCTCAGACACTCGGAGCACGGGGACATTTTCCGTATCATTTCTCAAGGGCGCCGCGGTGTTTTCCATGGATTTTCAATCAGGAGTAAGTGCAGTATTTGGTGACTGCCGGGCTCACCTCGCGCTCCCAAGTGCTCCGGAGCATTCAGTCTGGAAGTGCCGCCAACACCCGGCTTTTGTACGCCGCAAAAACACTCCCGACGACTTAAGAGGCCATCGGGGCCGGCTCTGAAATTACGCCAGATCCACAATCGTTACAGCGGGAATTTGAGCGAGGAAAAAAAGACGGACCATTTTCGCCTTTTGTATTTATCGGAGTGAAAGTGAATGCGGCGCCGCGTGGTTTAGTGGCCAGAGGGTTGATGACGGACAGATCCAGGTTGTGGTCCGATTAACCCGAGATCGTAAAGACGGAGGTCGGGAAGGGAAAGGAGGAATTTCGGGAAATCAAAGTTAGAGAATGGAAAATAAACGGGATTCGTTGAAGGTGAAGCCGTGTGTCGTTTTTTTCATTAGTTTTTTTCAAAATAAAAATAAGGAAACAAAAAATAAACTATTTTCTTCGAGCCAATGACCAGGACTGGACCAGGACTAAACCAGGACTGAACCAGATCGAAACCAGGTCTAAACCAGGTCTAAACCAGGTCTAAACCAGGACTGAACCAGATCTAAACAAGGTCTAAACCAGAACTGAACTATGTCTAAACCAGTACTGATCCAGGATTTAAACCAGGACTAATCCAGGACTGAACCAGGTCTAAATCAGGACTAAACCAGGACTAAATCAGGTCTAAACCAGGACTGAACATGTCTAAACCAGGACTGATCCAGGATTTAAACAGGACTAAACCAGGACTGAACCAGGTCTAAATCAGGACTAAACCAGGACTAAATCAGGTCTAAACCAGGACTGAACTATGTCTAAACCAGGACTAAACTAGGTCTAAAACATGTCTAACCAGGACTGATCCAGTATTTAAACCAGGTCTAAACCAGGACAGAACCAGGACCTGGTTTACACCTGGTTCAATCCTGGTTTAGACCTGGTTTAGACATGTTTTAAACCTGGTTTAGTCCTGGTTCAGTCCGGGTGCAGTCCTGGTTTAGACCTGGTTTGGACCTGGTTTAGACCTGGTTTAGTCAAAATATGTTTGAGCAATTAAAACACCTGTATATGAAATAAACCCTGAATAAATGTTTAATGCCACATTGTGGAACATTCCAGGCAAAGCAAGTCATAAAACGCAGTGAAAAAACCCAAAACAAAACAAAGTCTTCATTAAAGCTGCAATGCGCCACCTCTTGTCTTGTCTTGTGCAGATTAGGTTTCAAAATACGGCATTAACATGTCCTATCTCCATGGAAACAGGCGGTATCAGTTATACCACTCGGCCAATTACAGTTACAGGTCAGATCTGTGGAGAGGCCGCCCCACTCACAGCAAGAATGACTGTATTTCAAGGTATTTCAAAATTCAAAATGACCAATGAGCTCCTTCGTCTCACATGAGTCGCTGAAATAAACAAATCTGATTGGACGATGGACAAAGGGGGCGGGACCAGGCTGATCTCCATAAAAATAACACAGGAAGTGTCAGGGTTTGGTGTTTGTTATGTGTTCCCCCTCCCTTCTGTCTGCTCCTCTCGGGGCTGTGGCTGGGCTCATGCTGCAGTGTGGTTCACCTGCAGCTCATTGTCTAATCAGCTCCTCTACTTAGTTCTGTCCTTGTCCTTTGTCCTGTGTCAGTTCATTCCTCCTCTATCCCTTGTCTATGTCCTCGTCCTGCCTGCCCTTGTTGTCCAGTCTGTCTACCCCAGTGTCTTCCCTCCGTCTATGTCTCCAGCCAGTTTCCATCACCACATCCTTCAATCCCGGCAATAAACCTGTTTAACATCTACCTGCGCCTCTGTCTCTGCTTTGGGTCCTCAACCACACTCAAACCATGACAGAATGAACTGACACTTGGACCCCGCAGAGTGTAGACTCTACACTCTACACTGTAGAGCATCGGCAAGCTCCAATTCCCAGCTGCCTCGTTTGTCCTCACCTGTTCCTCTGGAGCATTCTGCAACAGCCACTAACCCTACTCCTGTCCCAGCTCCTGTTTTCTCTGCCGCCATGTCCTTGAACTTCTTGGACCACCTCTGGACACAGTTCTCCGTCTGGGGTGGTCAACTCCCTTCCTGGGCCGCTGCTGGACATTGTTCTCCGTCCGGGGTGGCCGTATCCCTTCTTCGGCCGCTGCTGGACACTCGTTTCTGTCTGCTGCTGGTTGCTCCTCTCCATCCTGGGTGCCAGTTTCCCTGTGTCCGTACGTTTCTGTCGTAAACGCTAAAAAAAAAAGTTTGTAAACTTGTCCAGAATAATTCATTTCTAATTTTCCTGTTTTTATTGTAAACTCAAACAATAATCTGTCATTTCAGATTCTCCAGGGGGTTCCCGCGGAGCTCATTTCCTGCACAAAAACAGACTATTTTACATTTTAATTCTTCTCTATTTGATTAAAGTGCATCTGGTTTCACTCATTTCACTAAAACAGGGTTTTGATCGAGGATTCACACTTTTTTCTGTCATTTCTTAGGTTTAAAATTCCTTACGGGAAATTATGACATCAAACTAGAGAATCTGTAACTCTGCCTAGCAACCATATTGTGCTCTAGTATGGGCAAAAGTATTGAAAATTAGATACTAATCAATATTAAAACTAATATCGAAAGGTGCCTTGTGTAAAATCATGTCAACCCTGAAAACACACAGAAATACACAAAAAACACACAGAAATACACAAAAAACACACAGAAATACACAAAAACACAAAAAAAACAAAACACACAAAAATACACAAACACACAAAAATACACAAAAAACACAAAATAACACCAAAAATACACAAAAATACACAAAATAACACAAATATCTGTACTAAAACGTCCCAGAAAAAACAGAAATGAAGCTTTCCTGAATCCCTTTAAGGCCGCTACAGACTACGGGATTTTTCGGTCTTCAACGATTTTTAAACGTGCGACAAAAAGCGCAAACACCAGAAACACAAGGAGAATTTTATGGGACTAAAAATCTCGGATCGCAAAGACGTCAGCGGGTTCTGGCTGGTGGTGGTCGTTGTTTCCTGTTTCCTGAAATGTGGTGCAATACTTCAGATGCGGAATTTTTAAAGCATAAAAAATTGGAGATAAAGTCCACAGGAAGTAGAGTCACTGTCGGTCTGTGCGCTGTGCGGATGTAAAGAGACACACGTGAGGAACTATCGCACCTTATTTAAGAGTTTCTGATTCCGTTTAGATCAACATATAATTTACGTCACACTGAACAACTATTTTTTATTGTTCCACCTATTAAAGAAGAAATTGGCCGCAGATTTGTTTTTTCAGTTTTCGATTTTGTGTTTAAATGAAAAATGGAAAAACGTTTTGTCCAATTTCGACGTAAGTTGCGTAAACCCGGAAATTAACGTTTACCGGGAGCACAGACACACACGGATATGACGAGGAGGCAAAACAAACCTAACGCCCGCTGGACTCGAGGATCATTATCATACGATTAAACAGCCTTTTGAGGATGGAAAAACGCACGCTGAGATTTCTAACACACTGCGACAGTTCGGTATTAAGACATCGGTGAGAAATGTGCGTGAAAAGATTCTGTATTCAGCACCAACTCTGGCGTAAAAGACGTGTATCACCCGCAGAACTGGAAACTGCTCCTGTCGTCAGTACATAAGGTGAGTCCAAGCTGTAATTACGGCCAGTGATTTTCCGCGATCGTGGAAAACGGACGGAAAACGTGGAATCGTCAGTGTGAAACGGAATTATACATTTCTTTAATTTTGCACAAAAGTTGACTTGAATTCTTTAAAATAGTTTTTTAAAAGCCACTTAAAACTGATAATCGATGTGTAGCAGACGTCTTTTTCCGGTTTTGGTTTACGTATAATTGGGTACGCTGCGTGAACCCGTAGACCGTACGCCTCCTCCCGTACGACAAAACGTGTGCGACAAAACGGGAAACGGCCGTTATCCATTTTTTCCATTTTTCATTTAAACACAAAATTGAAAACTGAGGAAGCAAATCGTTAACCATTTAGTTTTGGAGCAAAATAATGAAAAAAAACCAGTTGATTTTTCGTTTTCTTATTTTTGGTTTATATTGAAAAACGAATGAACGAATGGTACACGGATTCGTGCATCATTCGTTCATTAATTTTTCAATATAAACCAAAAATAAGAAAACGAAAAATCAACTGTTTTTTTTATATTATTTGTCTCCAAAACCAAAATTAAAATATAACGGATAACGATTTCTTTTTGTTTTGTTTTTTCAGTTTTCGATTTTGTGTTTAAATGAAAAATGGAAAAAACTGATAACGGCCGTTTCCCGTTTTGTCGCTGCGTACGGGAGGAAGCGCATACGGTCTACAGGTTCACGCAGTGTACCCATCTATACGTAAACCAGAACCGGAAAAAAGACGTCTGCTACACATCGATTATCAGTTTTAGAGGCTTTTTAAAAAATAATTTAAAGAATTCAGGTCGATTTTCGTGCAAAATTAAAGAAATGTATCGGCTAATTCCGTTTCACACTGACGATTGCGCGTTTTCCGTCGTTTTTCCACGATCGACAATATGGACATCTGGCAAAATGTTTTGTATTATCGACTCGTTACTGTTGTCATGGAAACAGCCCCTCAGAGATGGTAGAAAGCTAAAAAAAATCTTTGCGTAATACCTCCTCTTTAAGGATGCACTATGTAAATTTTCGGGTATGGTCCACCACCTGCTCGTCTCCATGGTGATGTTAAAGCTGCACGTTTAACTTTTCTGCTTGTCTCCATGGAGATATTACGGTTTTGCCTTGATTCTGATATTCCACAGACAGGTTAAGGGTCAGATCTATGGAGAAGCGAGACTCTACGTGGTAAGTGTTTGTTTTTTTTAAGGTATTTTTGAGCTTTAAAACCAAACAAAACCCAACGTAACAAGGTATGTTTTTGATGAGGGAACAATAATATAACTGAAAACCTCACAGGAGTCCATTTTGAGTCATATAGGACCTTTAAAAGATGCACTACGTAACTTCTTGTTTCCACGGATACGAAATTAAACAGCTCCACTTTACATTTATTTAATCACAGGTGGTTTTATAGCTCAAAAATACCTAGAAAAACCGGAAAAAGACGTCTGCTACACATCGATTATCAGCTTTAGAGGCTTTTAAAAAAATATTTTAAAGAATTCAGGTCGATTTTTGTGCAAAATTAAAGAAATGTATCGGCTAATTTTGTTTCACGCCGACGATTCCACGTTTTCCGTCGTTTCCACAATCATTGGTCCTGCTTACAGCTTGGACTCACCTTATGTACTGACGACAGGAGCAGTTTCCAGTTCTGCGTCACGTCTTTTATGCCGGAGTTGGTGCTGAATACAGAATCTTTTCACCGACATTTCTCTCCGATGTCTTAATACTGAACTGTCGCAGCGTGTTAAATCTCAGCGTGCGTTTTTCCATCCTCAAAAAGCTGTTTAATCATATGATAATGATCCTCGAGTCCAGCGGCCGTTAGGTTTGTTTTGCACACTCGTCATATCCGTGTGTGTCTGTGCCGTAGAACTATCATAAAATCTTATTGTACATCCACGGTCTTTGCTCCGAGTAAAGCCTCATTTCCGGGTTTACGCAACTTGCTCAAGGATCAAAACTGGACAAAACGGGAAACAGATGTTTTTTTTTTTCCATTTTTCATTTAAATACAAAATCGAAACCTGAAAAAAAAAAAAATTGTTATCCGTTTTTTCATTTTGGTTTTGGAGACAAAGATTGATTGATTGAATGAAAATGATTGTTTTTTCGTTTTTTTTATTTTTGGTTTTATATTGGAAAACGAATGAACGAATGATACACGGATTTACAAACATCCTGCTCCTGTTTTCGATAATACATTTTTTGTTTGATGTATTTTCTGATGTACATAGAGCTGTTTTCCTTCAGTCATTTGTAATTATGTGTGGCGATGGTAACTTCAGAGAAAAGCATGTATTTCTTAGGATCTTATATTGAACAGTGTGAATGTTGACTGTGTGTTGTGTTTGTCGTTTGTTAGTTTTTCTGTTTTTCTTCTCTGTAAATGCACTTTTTTGATGTATTTAGGACCCCCTCGGGGCTTCTCTTATAAATACATTAAATAAATAAAAATTATCTCGACTTCTTACTTTCAAAAAACGCTTCAAACTGTATTAATAGCGCAGTTTTGTGGAATGGGGTCATTATTTGCGAAGAATTTCTATGGATAACATGGATGCACTTTAAATGTACCACTTTACGAGAGGTGAGTAATAAAGTCTCATTACTTTCACTCTATCCTGAGTTTGTTTGTTGCGTTTCTGTGTCCGTCACTCCTCCGACGCTCTGTTTTATCGTCTGTTTCCGTCGCGTTGCTGATGTTTGGTGGTTCTGATCGGACAGCGACACAGCGGCTTCACAATCGCACACAAACACAAAAAGTCGGGTGGATTTACAGCTGCCGTAAAGCGCGTCGATGCTGCAAAAACAAACTGAATCCAATACTGTCCGAAAACTCATAAAAGAGCCGGGTACTGGGAGCTGATACCAATACGGAATATCGTATCGGGACATCCCTAACCAATTTCACACTTTTAGCTTCACTGTTTTAGATTCATTTTACCATTATTTATTATTTAGCGGTCATTGTAGCACTGCTTTTTGGAACTACAGCGTCTTAAATTGTATAACTCACCAGCTCTCAACTCTTTTTTGTCTAAAATAAAGGTAAATTCATGGCGGAAAACCTCATGTGTTTACGATCTTGTCTCGCGAGACCTTCCATCCCTGCTACTTACTGTAATTTTCAATATATTTTTCAACTTTTTTGTCACAATTCGAGCATGATTTACAAAAAAAAAACCCTCATACGCACTTCTATTCTTGGGTTTGCTCAAATATTTCCTGCCTTTAACCCAAACTCTCCCCCTGCTCCTCACCTGCAGATGTTGGCTCGTGTTTTCGCTTCTCTAAATGTACATTAATCAGTATTGAGAAAGCCATCGCGCCCGCCGGCCACACTCCATTATTTAGACTTTAAATAAACTTAAGCTTTCGATACCGGGTCGAAACGTACACTCCCGTCTCTGTCCACTCGCGCTAACTTCACCAGAAAGACAATTAAGTTATATTACGGACATTAGCGCTAACAGGGCACAGGGGAGGCCGCGCAGGGGCGGCTACGGCTAACGCTACGAAGAGGGAGGATAAAAGGAGGAGAGGGAACAGATACTAGTGTAAACAACTGTGCAAGATAAGAAAAAAAACTCAAAAGCAGCTGTAGTAATTAAAGAGGAGGAATCACAACTTCTGCAACTTCTCCTGATTAAATTTACTTAATTCAAGGCATCTGAACTTGGCTAGATTTTGTTTTTTAACCGTGTGGGGCATAAACGGTGAAGACACACGGCAAAAGACAAAATCTAGTCAAGCTAAAATTACTTGGATTAAGAACGTTTTACCATGATTTGAGTAAATTTCACTTGACAAGTAAAATTATCAGCCAGAACAGTAAGATTTTTGTACTTAAAATATGAAAATATATCTGGCTACGCTTAAAATAAGGAAAAACGACAACTTTTTGCACTTAAAATAAGAAATAAAATCAAATGTTGCTTGAATAAAAAAAAAAACACTTATTCCACTGGCAGATTTTTTCACAAGTTCTTAATTTAAGTCATTTTAACTTACATAGTCGGCGGCACGGTGGCTGAGTGGCAATACTCAGGCCTCACAGCAAGAAGGTTGCGGGTTCGATCCCGGGTCACCCGGGCCTTTCTGTGTGGAGTTTGCATGTTCCTCCCCGTGTCTGGATGGGTTTCCTCCGGGTACTCCGGTTTCCCCATCAACCTAAAACATGCAGCACCCCTATGAACTAACATCAAGGACCATGTTGTCCACCCTCCTGTGGGCTCACCACCTGCAGAGGGGTTCATAGGGGAAGGTCAAGTGCTATGAGTATTGGGCAGCAAGCTGCCCCCGCGACCCAACCGGATTAAGCGGGAGAAGATGGATGGATGGATGGATAACTTACATAGATATTGCTTTTTTCCGGCGCATAACAAATTTAGATCATCATGTTCCTTTTATTGTTTTGAAAATGCCAAAAACAGCCTGCGAGAGATCCCTAAATTACTCAAACCTGCATGGATGACGTCTGATGAGGGAGCAACTTTTAGGCGACGTTTACACGGAAACGGTCGGAAGCCAAAACACAAAAGTGCGTTTTCATTCTCACTTTTATTTTGAGCGTTTTGAGTGGGGGATTCTGCTGCACACATCAGCGCTTATACCGTATGCAAATGAGCCATGTGGTTTTAAGTTTTGCTTCTGTAAAACGTAAACAAATGTGCCAAAGCTGCATTAAACACATTGTTACTCAAAGTCTAGAATGAGCGGAGGAAATGTAGAGCGGTGGAGAGGACCAGTCACAGCCCTTATCGTCTGCGTCGCTTTGAGGCGTCGTCAGAAAGTTTTGGCTTTACCGTCTCCTCCGTGAAAGTCTGACTTCGCCCTCAGGAACTTTCTCCTCTTCATCACAAACTTTTGGGCTCGACGTCGCACAGGAAGCGTCAGTCAGGTTTTTCTTCTTCCTCGCTGCGTTTGGACGGAAATCTCCGAGCGGAAGCACGTTTGAAGAGGAGAGAGAGCGGAGGGGAGAAAGTCCTGCTGTGGTTTTAGGTCCTTATGTACCGTATTTTCCGGACTATAAGCCGTTACTTTTTTCCCAGGCTTTGAACCATGCGGCTTTTAGTGCGGAGCGGCTAAATTTTGGATTTTTCTTCCACCGCTAAGGGGCGCTCTAACCGGAATTTCAAAAACAAGATAGACGGAGAAGAATACGCTACTTTTTATTTAGTAGATATAACACGCACGACAAATTACTAACTGGTAATTATTTTCAAATCCTCACCCCTTCATCATGAAAAGCACGAAGGAGTTTGTATGATGCAAGTTTAAGTTGAAGGCATCGATCTTGCTCCAGGAAGGAAACGGCTGTAGAGCCCTGCACCCACGGGACCCACGGGACCAACACAAAACAGTGCGGCGCAGGACCATGGATGTATAATAAGAGCATCTGAAAGAACATTCTGAAAGCTGATTGTGGGCGGGAGTGCGACTGAAGAATGCGGGAGCGGGACTGAAAATAGTGTCTCGTGCAGACCTCTACCTGCTGCTGCTGTAAGCTCGGTGTCAGTGGAGATGATTAAAGTGACTTGTGGTTTCACTGCACAGGAGAAATGAAGGTCAGTTACCGGTTCTTTTCTGTTTTTGACCTGTTTTAATCAGCACAGTTGCTGCTGTGTTAAAGTCACTGTTCAGAAAGAATCTGTTCAGGTACATAAATGTACATTTACAGGACAAAATCGTTCTGTATGTGCAGTAAATATTTAATTTTTCAACATGGATACCAGCGGCTTATAGCCCAGTTGCGGCTTGTATAACTTTTTTCTTAATTATTTTAGCGTGGGTGCGGCTTATATACCGGTGCCTCAATAGTCCGGAAAATACGGCAGATTTTTAAAAATGACAATAATGAAACTGACACCGTTGATACTTTTTGATCCCGCATGATACCGTATCACTGTATTACCGCTCAACCCTAGTGGCAGCAGCACTAAGACCAAATGAGTATAAATAACCCTTCTGCCCTTCTGCCCGTTGCTTCTCCAGAGCCCCACAAATGTCTGTGATGTGCTGAAACTGTCTCTGCTCTGAATGACTCTGTGATCAGTGTCGTCACTTTCTGACTTGAGTCCTGGGGCATTTGCAGCTCGGGCAAGTTGAAGTTCTGAAGTTCTGCCATGTTTGTTTTTTTCCTGAACCGACTCGTGTTCGTGACGTAATCTCCACACCACGGCCCACAGAAAACAATATGGACAACAGGCAAAATGTTTTGTGTTTTCCACCCGTTACCGTTGTCATGGTAACAGCCCCTTAGAGATGGTAAAAAGCTAAAAAAAATCTTAATGCGTAATACCTCCTCTTTAAAGATGCACCATGTCATGTTTCGGGTATGGTCCACCACCTGCTCGTCTCCATGGTGATGTTAAAGCTGCACTGTTTAACTTTTCTGCTTGCCTCCATGGAGATATTACTGTTTTGCCTTGATTTTGATATTCCACAGACAGGTTAAGGGTCAGATCTATGGAGAAGCGAGCCTCTACGTGGTAAGTGTTTGTGTTTTTTGAGGTATTTTTGAGCTTGAAAACCAAACAAAACCCAACATAATAAGGTATGTTTTTGATGAGGGAACAATAATATAACCGAAAAACTTACAGAAGTCCATTTTGAGTCATATAGGACCTTTAAAGATGCACTACGTAACTTCTTGTTTCCATGGAGACGACATTAAACAGCTCCGATTTACATTAATTTAATTACAGGTGGTTTTATAGCTCAAAAATCCCTAGAAAAACAAACATTCTGACTGTGCACGGGGTCACCGCTCCACAGATCTGACCTGTATCTTGGTCTGGAATGTTCCATAGTACGGCATTAAACTGCTCTCCATCCCTGGAGACGAGCAGGTGACGCCAGACCAAGTTACGTGTCGGCTCTGTGGAGAGGCGACCCCGCTTTTTAACAAGCAAGACTGAAAAACCGCATGCTATTGAAGGAAATAAATCAGATTAATGCCACACTGTGGGACATTCCAGGCAACGTGATGACATCGCCATGGAGACGAGCGGGTCTGAAAAGTTACATGATAGAAAAATGGGTGGAAAAAACATACGGTGATGGTGTAATCTTTTGCGTGATTCATATATTTGACATTTAGTTTAGACATTAAAAACAAAAAATAAAAGGTTGCTTGCGGGTCCATCACCTGCTTGTTGCTATGGATACGTCATTTCTCTGCCTGGAATGTTCCGCAGTGTGACATTAAATAAATGTACCTCACGTTTATTCAATTACAGGTGTTTTTATAGCTCAAAAATACCTCGAAAAACATTCATTCTGACTGTGAGCGGGGTCGCCTCTCCACAGATCTGACCTGTAACCTGGTCTGGTTTGATTTCCACGGAGACAGAAAGGTTTAAAGCCACACCGAGAAACATTCCAGACAAAGTAAGAAAGAGAAAAGCATTAGATGGACCCTCCACAATCAGGGAATCTTGGAGAACTAAAAATGGAAGTGGAGTTTTTGCACAAATCTGTCATTAAAACACATTTGGACAGTTACAGGTGAATTAGGAAAACATCAACGGGAAAAAACGCAGCTGAAATGAAGTGAATGTTTGGGGATTTTCCTGATTTTGGACGTGACAAAACTGAGACTGTAAAAGAGCAACGACCGGGTTTGGTGTCACAAGAGCAACATCTAGTGTCGCGTCTGAGAACTGCACCTGAAAACACCACTAGTTTGACCTAAAACGAGGAAAACAGGAGGAAAACAGCAACACAAAGGCAAAGAAGATGTTATTGCGTTGTCTAAAATGTCCCACAGTACGGCATTAAACCTTTCTATCTCTAAGGAGACCAAACTGGAGCAGGTTACACGTCAGATCTGTGGAGAGGCGACGCCGCTCACAGTCAGAATGTCTGTTTTTCTGGGTATTTTTGAGCTCTAAAACCACCTGTAATTGAATAAATGTAAAGTGGAGCTGTTTGATGTCACACTGTGGAACATTCCAGGCAGAGCAATGACGTATCCATAGAAACAAGCAGGTGACGGACCCCCAATTGAAAAGTTACACAGTGCATCTTTAAAATAAATGAACTATGTTGCATATATGAATCACGCAACATCAACGTATATTTTTTTTGTTTTCATTTTTCTACCATGTGACTTTTCAGATGTGCTCGTCTCCAAGGAGATGTTCTCACTTTGCCTGGAATGTCCCGCAGTGTGGCATTTATCTTATTGATTATGCATTTTCTTTCACTTGTGTGTGTGTTTTCGGTCTTATTTGTTAAAAAGCAGGGCCGCCTCTCCACAGATCTGATGTGACATGGTCTGTTATCACCTGCTAAGTTTAATGCTGTACTATGGAACATTCCAGGCAAAGCAATAATGCATCTCCATGGAGACAAGGCAAGTATTTTTTTTAACCGTAAACCAGAATATAAATGTATGAAGTGATTTTCTAAAGTTGTGTTTATGTTTTATTACTGAAGGGTGATCGCAAATACAGCAACTCCACGGAAACTCATTTGGCTGCTAGTGCCTCCGGGGTCCCTCACCTGCTCGTCTCTATGGATACGACATCGCTCTGCCTGGAATGTTCCACAGTGTGACATTAAACTGCTCTACTTGACATTTATTCAATCGCAGGTGGTTTTATCGCTCGAAAATACCTTGAAAAAAACAACATTCTGACTGTGAGCGGCGTCGCCTCTCCACAGATCTGACCCGTAACGTGGTCTGGTTTGGTCTCCGTGACGACAGGAAGGTTTAATGCCGCACTGTGAAACATTCCAGACAAAGCGGTAACATCTCAGAAAAGTTACACAGTGCCCTTTTAACCATGTGGGCTTTGTAATTATTTTTGTACAAATTTATTATTTTTGCTTCAATCTCTCCCAAGTTTTAAAGCCACAGTACGTAACTTTTCAAAAAAAATACACTAAAATCAAAGCATGTTTTTTTTTTTTTAGTTTAGTTTTTAATTTTGGTTGTTTATTGCAGTGAAAAAGGTGAGGGGGCTCGCTTCTCCACAAACCTGACTCTTGTCTGGCCTCTTTCTGCCTGTTTCCATGGAGATGTTGTTGCTTTCTTTATAATGTTCCACAGTATTGTTTTTTTAAACTTTCTATTTCCACAGAGTCGTGCCGGAGACGCGCCGCCTCCAGAAAGTTACACACTGCAGCTCTTCATTTTTTGGGTGATAAGTATTGCAAATGTTGAAAAAAATCTACCCTCATCTCCGTCTTTCTTTCTCCCATCTTTCATTCTCTTTCTCTTTTCCTCTCCTCTTTTCTATCCCTCTCTCTCTTCCTCTTTTCTTCCAACCTACAATATGTTTTTTGCAAGAGTCTTTCTCTTCTCTTCTCTCTCTCCAACTTTTCCGTCCTCTCGCTTCTACCTCTTCTCTCTCCCTTTCTCCTCTTTTCTTCCGACCTGTTTTTTTTTGTGTGCAGGAGCCCTTTTCTTTCTCTCTCTCTCTCCTCTCACCTTCCCCTCTCCCCCTCTCTCTGGCTTTCTCTTCTCTCTCTCTCTTTTTCATCCTCTTTTCTTCCGACCTGTTTTTTGTTTGCAGCAGTCCTTTCTTTCTTTCTCTCTACCTCTCCTGCCTCCCTCTCTCTTCTCTATCTCTACCTCCCCCTCTTCTCTCTCCTCCTTTCTCCTCTTTTCTTCCAACTTATAATTTTTGTGGTAATCCTTTTCTTTCTCTCTCTACCTCCTCCTCTCCTCTTTTTCTTGTTTTCTCTTCTCTCTCCCTCTTTTCTTCCAACCCGTTTTTTTTTTTTTTGCAGGAGTCCTCCCCCTCTCCTCTCTCTTCCTCTTTCTCCTCTTCTTTTCTTCCAACCAACATTGTTTTTTTTACTGGTGTAATTTTCTCTCTCTCTCCCCTCTCCTTCTCTTCTTTCTCCTGCCCTCCTCTCTCTTCTCTCCCTCTTTTCTTCCAACCCATGTTTTTTTTTTCTTTTTTTCACAGCAGTCCTTCTCTTTCCCTCTCTCCATCTCTCCACCTCACCTCCCTCCCCCTCCTTCCTCGATCTCTCCGTTCCTGCTGGTGCACAGAGAAGAATTTACATTTTAATAGGCAGCGCTGGTCTCCATCTGCAGCAGACGAGTGGAGCCACCTCTCCCTCTCCTCCTCCTCCTCCTCCCTCTCTCCTTCCCTCCTTCCCTCCTTCTCTCTCTCCTTCCCTCAGATGAAATGTATTTTTAGACCGAGGCCTGAGCCGAGCCGCACTATAGAAAAACACACACGTGGAAACAGAGCAGAATATAGATGGTTTTCCTAATGTGCTTCCATTATTTTTAGATTTCGCACATTTTCTTTGTTTGGAAAATGATCCGGAAGAGTTTTAATTAGCACGAAAATACACGGAGTTTGATTAGACGCGTTAAAAACAGAAAACGTAAGAAAAACGATTCCGAGAGCTCAATTATACCGAAAAATAACATAACAGATTTTATTGATCCGCAAGGGAAATTAGCTCACGAAATTTAAAAAAAGCTCACAAATCACAAAAATAAAGTAAATTAATTTTTAAAAATGGTAATAAACTTCTAAATAAGTAATAAAAATAGCAAAAGGCCGGTATTAAAAAGACGTAAATTATATATTAAGTAAAAAACAAATATAACACAGTATATCACAGTTATATACAAGAGGTTATAAGGACGTTACATAAGGGTGAGTTCTTGTACAGTTGTAGGGAGTATTATATGTTACATAAGGGTGAGTTCTTGTACAGTTGTAGGGAGTATTATCTGTTACATAAGGGTGAGTTGTACAGTTGTAGGGAGTATTATCTGTCCCTCTATAGCAGTGGCTCTTAACCTGGGTTCAGTGAGTCAGTCTCAGGGGTTCGGCAGAGTCCTGCACCCGCCCGTAAACCCGTCATTATATCAAAGTTAAACCCGCACCCGCCCGGACCCGTAACATTCCCCCCGTTACCCGTCCGAGCCCGTCATAAACCACACGCTAATTAGAGGCTTTCTAACTGACGCACTGTATTTTCTTCGATGCGCGTCTCAGCGAACAAACAGCAGTAGCAGGTCGCCGCTAAAGTAAGCTTTGCTCCACCTGAGCCCTAAACAGCACAATAACAACAACAAAAAACAACGACAAAAACAACCGATGTCAGTTTAACACAAACTAAAAGCCTTAATTTTATCTACTGTGCAGGAACAGTGTCCCTTCATACGAACTATGTCGAGCAAGAAAAGAAAGTGGTCGGACGAATATGTGCAAATATGGATTCACATGTGCACCAATAAAATATATATATATATAAACACCTGTGTTTGAATTTGGAAAAAAAACACAACAAATCCAATTAAGAAGCGTTCGGTGAATGTGCAGATGAAACTAGTGGAGTTCAGAACCTCCAACAAGGTTAAGAACCACTGATCTATAACCTGGAGCAGTGGCTGAGTTGTTGCACAGTTGTAGGGAGTATTATATGTTATATAAGAGTGAGTTGTACAGTTGTAGGGAGTATTATATGTTACATAAGAGTGACTTGTACAGTTGTAGGGAGTATTATATGTTACATAAGAGTGAGTTGTACAGTTGTAGGGAGTATTATATGTTACATAAGAGTGAGTTGTACAGTTGTAGGGAGTATTATATGTTACATAAGAGTGAGTTGTACAGTTGTAGGGAGTATTATATGTTATATAAGAGTGAGTTGCACAGTTGTAGGGAGTATTATATGTTATATAAGAGTGAGTTGCACAGTTGTAGGGAGTATTATATGTTATATAAGAGTGAGCTGCACAGTTGCAGGGAGTATTATATGTTACATAAGAGTGAGTTGTACAGTTGTAGGGAGTATTATATGTTACATAAGAGTGAGTTGTACAGTTGTAGGGAGTATTATATGTTATATAAGAGTGAGTTGCACAGTTGTAGGGAGTATTATATGTTACATAAGAGTGAGTTGCACAGTTGTAGGGAGTATTATGTTACATAAGAGTAAGTTGTACAGTTGTAGGGAGTATTATATATTATATAAGAGTGAGTTGTACAGTTGTAGGGAGTATTATATGTTATATGAGAGTGAGTTGTACAGTTGTAGGGAGTATTATATATTATATAAGAGTGAGTTGCACAGTTGTAGGGAGTATTATGTTACATAAGAGTAAGTTGTACAGTTGTAGGGAGTATTATATATTATATAAGAGTGAGTTGTACAGTTGTAGGGAGTATTATATGTTATATGAGAGTGAGTTGTACAGTTGTAGGGAGTATTATATATTATATAAGAGTGAGTTGTACAGTTGTAGGGAGTATTATATGTTATATAAGAGTGAGTTGTACAGTTGTAGGGAGTATTATATGTTATATAAGAGTGAGTTGTACAGTTGTAGGGAGTATTATATGTTATATAAGAGTGAGTTGTACAGTTGTAGGGAGTATTATATGTTATATAAGAGTGAGTTGTACAGTTGTAGGGAGTATTATATGTTATATAAGAGTGAGTTGTACAGTTGTAGGGAGTATTATATGTTATATAAGAGTGAGTTGTACAGTTGTAGGGAGTATTATATGTTACATAAGAGTGAGTTGTACAGTTGTAGGGAGTATTATATGTTATATAAGAGTGAGTTGTACAGTTGTAGGGAGTATTATATGTTACATAAGAGTGAGTTGTACAGTTGTAGGGAGTATTATATGTTACATAAGAGTGAGTTGTACAGTTGTAGGGAGTATTATATGTTACATAAGAGTGAGTTGTACAGTTGTAGGGAGTATTATATGTTACATAAGAGTGAGTTGTACAGTTGTAGGGAGTATTATATGTTATATAAGAGTGAGTTGCACAGTTGTAGGGAGTATTATATGTTATATAAGAGTGAGTTGCACAGTTGTAGGGAGTATTATATGTTACCACACTAGTCTCTTATACTTATTCTCCTACAGATCTGTAATTATTTTTGTTCAAAGTCCTGCAGGTGATTCTTGTAGCTCAGTTCATATTTCAGTCTCTCAAATATTAAAGCCACACTATGTAACTTTTCGCCTTTTTTAGCCAGAATAGACTAAAATCAAAGGATGTTTTTTGTTTGTTTTGCATCTCCACAAACCTGACTCGTATTTGTCCTGGAGAAACGGCCTCTTTCTGCCTGTTTCCATGGAAATGCTGTTGCTTACATTATAATATTCCACAATATCCTTTAACTTTCATGCTGGAGACGTGTGAGCTCCAGAAAGTTACATACTGCAGCTTTAATCGTCGAGCTAAAATGTGCACTCAGTAAAGCTTCATTTCTGTCCTGTGAACGGGACTTTTTAAAACATTTTTAGTATCGATACCTGTGAATAACGAGCATCTAGTTTCGATATTAGCTTTAGTATCGATTATTATGCAATTTTCGATATTTTTGACAACCCCAAACTGGAGTGTCTCATTCGCATTTCGCAGGCCAATAATTTTGGCAATTCTTGTTAAAATAACCTCAAATTTTCACAGAATGTACAGAAACAGATCAAGATTTTATATTTCATGTTTTATTTTTGTTCTGTTTTCAGGTTGAGCCGTTCACTCCCAAAGAGAAGTCAGCAGCTGAAAAACAAATTTGGACTTGGTACCAAAAATGTGAAGAGGAACATTGAATTTTCAGGGCTAAAGGACGTGAAAAAATAAAAAAAAATAAAACATTAAACATAAAATCTTGATCTGTTTCTATTAAGGATGTAACAATAAGGTAAATCTGGTGATATCGTATCGTCAAAGGTCTCACAATAATATCGTGGAGCATCACAATATATCGAATCCCAAGTCTCTTTGATTAAATGAACAGTTCTGATGCAGAGGGAACTACATAGACCATGATCCTTTGCTCCGTTTCAGTGCAGACGACATGAAGAAATAACTGTTCTAAGCACTTTTACATCTTCATTCTTTGGATTAAGTCTTGTGAAGTTATTTTTAGAGGAAAAAGGAGCAGATTCACCACAAAATATCGCAATAAATATCGTACCGTGAGATGTTCATGGTGAAAATATCGTACAGAGAGATTTGGATTTCTGTATCTCAAATATTATGTTTCAGTTTGTCTAATTAAAAACGAAACAAAAATCACTTCAAACTTTAAAAAAACAAAATAAAAATGACTTCAAATATTAAAACCAAAATAAAAATGGCTTCGAATATTTATTACATTTTAGTTTGTCTAATTAAAATGAAATGAAAACAATGAAAACAGCTTAGAATAATAACTGTTCTAAGCACTTTTAAATCTTAACTCTTTGGGTTAAGTCTTGTGAAGCATTTTTAGAGGAAAAAGGAGCAGATTCACCACAAAATATCGCAATAAATATCGTACCGTGAGATGTTTATGGTGAAAATATGGTACAGAGAGATTTGGATTTCGTTCCATCCCAATACAATCAATATCGTAATATCGTGAGCTTTTCCCACGATATCGCAATAAATATCGTACGGTGAGGTTCAGACGGTGACGATATCGTATCGTGAGACTTATGAGGACATCGTTACAGCCGTAGTTTCTGTACATTCGGAGGAAATGTGAGTTTATTTCAACAAAACCCTGTTCCACAGACCTGCAGCTCCCTCTGCTTTACACTGGATCCACACAAACACACGGAGTTCACTGTTTATCTTCCCCCTCTGCATCTCTCCATCATTTCTCTCCCTCTCTCTCTCCGTGTCTTTGATTTCTCTCCGTCTGTTTTTCCCTTTGAGAAAAAGGCGACACAGGCCCTCACAGCCAGGGGGCCCTCCTCGTCCTAATTAATAACTATTGAACACGCCAGCAACAATCACAGCTAATTAAAACGTGTTTGTTGACATGGTACAAGCCTTATCAAAGACGGAGGGATGAGGGAGGAGGGGAGGGGGGGGGGGGGAGGAGGAGGGAGGGAGAGAAAGAGAGGAGGGAGAGAAAGAGAAGAGGAAGGGAGAGAAAGAGAGGAGTGAGAGAAAGAGAAGAGAGAGAGAAAGAGAAGAGGGAGGGAGAGAAAGAGAGGAGGGAGAGTCAGAGAAGAGGGAGGGAGAAAAAGAGGATAGAAAGAGAGGAAGGAGGGAGAGAAAGAGAAGAGGGAGGGAGAGAAAGAGAGGAGGGAGAGAAAGAGAAGAGAGAAAGAGAGGAGGGAGAGAAAGAGAGGAGGGAGAGAAAGAGAGGAGGAAGAGGAAGAGAAGAGGGAGAGAAAGAGAGGGAGAGAAAGAGAGGAGGGAGAGGAAGAGAAGAGGGAGAGAAAGAGAGGGAGAGAAAGAGAAGAGGGAGAGAAAGAGAAGAGGGAGAGAAAGAGAGGAGGGAGGGAGAGAAAGAGAAGAGGGAGAGAAAGAGAAGAGGGCGGGAGAGAAAGAGAGGAGGGAGGGAGAGAAAGAGGAGGGAGGGAGAGAAAGAGAGGAGGGAGAGAAAGAGGAGGGAGGGAGAGAAAGAGAAGAGGGAGGGAGAGAAAGAAAGGAGGGAGAGGGAGGAAGAGCGGGGGGTGGAGGGAGAGGAGGGTAGGTCAGAGAAAGAGAGAAAAGGAGAGGAAAAGAAAGTAGCATAAGAAATAGGAGAGAGGGAGGAAAGAGAGAAAGAGGGAGAGAGGAAGACGAGGCAGGAGGGAGAGAGGAAGAGAAGAGAGAGGGATAGAAAGACAGAAAAGGGAAGCAAAAGAGAGTAGCATGAAAGGAGAGAGGGAGGAAAGAGAGAGAAGTGCTTAGAACAGTTATTTCTTCATGTCGTCTGCACTGAAACGGAGCAAAGGATCATGGTCTATGTAGTTCCCTCTGTTTTTTTTAGCTCTTTCTGCATCAGAACTGTTCATTTAAGCAAAGAGACTTGGGATTCGATATATTGTGATGCTCCACGATGTTATTGTGAGACCTTTGACGATACGATATCACCAGATTCCGGTTCCTGTTATAATAATTACTCTTTCCAAATTTAAAAGACCACTCCAGGTTCCACATCTGCTCCGAACCCCCGTATTTAATTCTCTTTCTCCTCTCCAGCGTCTGTTCTTTACCTCTTCACATTCTCCACCTTTCCGAGCTGAAGCGCCCGGGAAAGAGGCAGCTGATCCGCCCCCTCCTTCCTCGGATTTTTGGCGAGCCGCGGACGTTGAGGAGGAGATGGGTTTGGGGTTTGGCGCACCTGGGCCCCGCGCTCCGCTCCCGTCCTGGCGGGTTCGGCCAATCGCGGCGCAGATTGGATTTTCGAGGGGACGGGAACGTCGCTTTGACCCTTCGTCCGGAGAGTGGCTTCGTACCGCGGCGTTCCCGGTGACCTTTTGAGAAATGCATGACGGAAAACGCGGCGACATCCAGAGCAGGTGCAGCGGGGTTGGGAGCGATTGTGATTAGCTCGATTCGAACTGCTTCGCTCCTCAGGGCACAGTTGTTGCGCCCTCTGCTGGTGGTTTTTAAATGTTTTTGAATGTAAAATATTTATGTTTCAATCTCTCCTCAAATATTAAAGACACGTTATGTAACTTTTTAGGCAGGACTAAACCAGGACTCGACCGGGACTGAACCAGGACTAAAACAGGACTAAAAACAGGACTGAACCGGCACTAAACCAGATATAAACTAGGACTAAAACAGGACTGAACCAGGACTGAACCACAACTAAACCAGGACTGAACCAGCACTAAACAAGGTCTAAACCATGACTAGAACAGGACTAAACCAAGATTAAAACAAGACTAAACCAGGACTGAATCAGGACTAAACCAGGACTAAACTAGAACTAAAATAGGGCTAAAAACATGACTGAACCAGGTCTAAACCTGATCTAAACTAGAACTGAAACAGACCTAAACCAGGTCTAAACCAGGACTAAACCAGGACTGAACCAGGTCTGAACTAGGACTAAACCAGGACTGAACCAGGTCTAAACCAGGTCTAAACTAAGACTAATACAGGACTAAACCAGAACTGAACCAGGCCTAAACCAGGACTGAACCATTACTAAACGAGGTCTAAACCAGGACTAAACCAAGATTAAAACAAGACTAAACCAGGCCTCAAACAGGACTAAACCAGGACTAAACCAGGACTAATCTTATCATATAAAGCAGCATTATGCCAGTACCAAGATGGCGGCTTTGTTGACGTATTCGTTCCAATAGACGGCGCTCGTCGATGTGAGATCTGCTGCTCTATATCTATGAAATCAAACAGCTATAATAAAATAAATACGCAACAGAGTTTAATGCCACACTGCGGAACCTTTCAGGAGCAGCAGATGACGAACCCCTGAGCAGAAAAGTTACACAGAGCACCTTTAAAAAGCCTATATGTTATTTTTTTCTCATGTAATAAGAGAAAATTGTGTCTTTCCCCAGCACAGAAATCAAAATAAATCCACTGTGAACTGTTTGCATCTGATTAAAAAGGAGTTTTATCGTCTGAGAATCAGGAAGTGCACGGTTAACATGCTAGTTGTTGGTTATAATAAGAAGAGCATCAGTTAAAAACCCGTCAGTCCTCTTTGTTATTGATTTGTGTTAAAAACGTCGCGTCTATAAAACGAACCGGACCTCAACAAGTGTTAGGGCCGAGGTGAACCGCACGGCCTCATGGGAACTGTCCCCATCTGCTGCGGCGAGGGCCGGATCGAGCGGGAACTGATGAGGGAGGGAAAAGGAGGGATACAGGGAGAGAAGGAAGGATAGAGAGAAGGAGGGAGGGGTAGAGGTTTGGAGTCAATGTCTTCCCACGGGACGCAAACGTCAATACGAGTTTAGATCTGCTCAAAACCTGCCAGTCACTATTAGAGTCAAGTCCTGGTGCAGTACCGGTCTAGTCCTGGTCTGGTTCTGGTGCAGTCCTGGTCTAGTCCTGGTCTGGTTCTGGTGCAGTCCTGGTCTAGTCCTGGTCTGGTTCTGGTGCAGTCCTGGTCTGGTTCTGGTGCAGTCCCGGTCTAGTCTTGGTCTAGTCCTGGTACACTAGTCCAGTCCTAGTCTAGTCCTGGTCCTGTCCTGCTTTAGCCCTGGTACAGTCCTGGTCTAGTCCTGGTGCAGTCCTGGTCTAGTCCTGGTTTACTGGTTTGGTTCTAGTCACGTCCTAGTTCTGTCCTGCTTTAGTCCTGGTCTTGTCCTGGTCCTGTCCTGCTTTAGTCCTGGTCCAGTCATAGTCTAGTCCTGGTCCTGTCCTGGTCCAGTCCTGGTCTAGTCCTGGTATCCTGGTCCAGTCTAGGTCTAGTCTTGATATAGTGGTATATAGTCTTGCTCTAGTCCTGGTCCATTCCTGCTTTAATCCTGGTCTTCTCCTAGTATACTGGTCCAGTCCTAGTCTAGTCCTAGTGTAGTCCTCCAGTCGTCTCTTGGGACTTTTCTCCACGTCTCTTTGGATTTGTGAGCGGGATGTGGGAGTGGGCTGAGGTGTGGCAGCCTCAGACTCAGTTTGTCTTCTTCCTCCTTCTCCCACACTCTTCCCTTCTCCTCCTCAGCTCACAGACGTAAAGCGTGAGGACAGAATTCTCCAGCTGCTGCTTCATTATCATCAGAACGACCGCGGGAAAAGTTCGGATTGTGTTTGTGTCGGCGGCGAAACGACAAAAAACGAGATGACAGAAAAGCCGGGAGCAGCTGAAGTGTGGGTTTTCTTCCCAAAGACGGAAATACGTTTGTGTCGCTGTCCAATCAGCACCTTCCCCACCCCCAGACACTGAGAGGAGTTAAATAACGACAATTTAATGTGTTTCACACGGAAACCTCAATTCAGAATTATTATTTCCATGTAAACTCGAAGAAGAATATTTTAATTCCAAACTATTTAATTCAGAACAATTTCAAAAACATCATGTAAACTCCATTCTAGCCTCTCAAATGTGTGAAAACTGCTTATAAATCCATCATAGTGAATAATTAGGACACTAGAAATGTGTTGTTATAGCAAAGTGAGAAATGCTTTAATCCTTTTTTTTTTTATACTGAACTACTTCTGTTTTCACATTTTAAAACTGAATCAATACTTCAACATAAGTGAAATTCCTAAACCTGAGAAAAACAAACTGCTTCTCGAATGAAACGAAAGCTACACCACCGCACAGCCCCTCGTCTTCAAGGCCGCGGCGCAATGTTTACGTGCGAAAACAAAGATGGCGGCGCTCTCCACATCAGAGAAGCAGGCGGCGTTTCTCATTGTTGGACATGGGCGCGTGTTAATTGCTCAGATAGTTGCTTTCGATCTGCTCGAGATGTTTTGGCCCCTGACAATCACAGCTCATCAATGGGGCTGCGCTCGCTGGAAAATCTCAATCAATAAAGACCGACGGAGAGAAAGAGGTCTGGAGACGGAGGAGAGGAGCGAGGGAGAGGGTTCAGCAGGAGTCTAACGTACAGAGGAGGGGCCGCGAGGTAGAACTGCGCCGTACAAACCTCGACGTAAATATAAATGGACATCCCTGGACGTCCTTATTTACCCGGGACAGTCCCAGTTTTGAGCCCCTTTGTGTCCCCTGTCCCAGCAGATTAAACAAAACCAGTGATTTGTCCCAGTTTTATACAAGAAATGACCCAGACGTCCCTATGTTTGACCAATTTGATCCCTGTGAAGAGTAAAGAGGAGGATATATTGTCATTTGTTTAGCTAAAACACAAAAAAATGTGCTTGAAAATAAGAAAAAGAAAAGAAAAATGCACCAACAGGTCCCTGAGATTATGAGTAGGAGGGACGCGCTTTTCATAATTTTATGTGGTATCCAAATTTTGATACAGTTAAACCTCAGCATTTTCCCGGGGTTTACGGTATTACTGTGATTAATTCAGAATTATTTTGTAGCTGCACCTAAACCATCAGAAACAGAGTCGCAGCTTTATATTTGAAGATGAGGCACAAGTTCTGATCAAACCAAACTTTGCAGCGCGTTCGATCGCATCAGCATCAGTGCACGAGCTGTTTTTATCAGCGCTGATGCTGTATGCAAATGAGCCATGAGGTTTTAAGTTTCTGTAAGACATAAACAAATGTGGCGGCACGGTGGCTGAGTGGCAACACTCAGGCCTCACAGCAAGAAGGTTGCGGGTTTGATCCCCGGATCGCCGGGCCTTTCTGTGTGGAGTTTGCATGTTCCTCCCCGTGTCTGGATGGGTTTCCTCCGGGTACTCCGGTTTCCCCATCAACCCAAAACATGCCCGCACCCCTATGAACTAACATCAAGGACCATGTTGTCCACCCTCCTGTGGACTCACCACCTGCAGAGGGGTTCATAGGGGGGTCAGGTGCTATGAGTATTGGGCAGCAAGCTGCCCCCGCGACCCAGCCGGATTAAGCGGGAGAAGATGGATGGATGGATGGATGGATGGACATAAACAAATGTGCCAAAGCTGCATTAAATACATTATTACTCAAAGTCTAGAATGAGCAGAGGAAATGTAGAGCGGTGCAGAGGACCAATCACAGCCCTGATCGTCTGCGTCGTTTTGAGGCGTCGTTAGAAAGTTTCTGAGGTGCACGACGGTCGACACAAACACGTTTTGATGCAGAACCATAAATTGTTCTTTACCGTCTCCTCCGTGAAAGTCTGACTTCGCCCTCGAGCGGGAACTTCCTCCTCTTCAGCGCCTCGTCCCCTCTCGACTCTCGGCTTCAATAAAACGTCTCCGTCACAAACTTTTGGGCTCGACGTCGCACACGAAGCGTCAGTCAGGTTTTTTTCTTCTTCCTCGCTGCGTGTGGATGGAAATCTCCGAGCGTAATGTTTGAGAGGAAGTCGACGCTGTGTCCCGTGTCCGAAGCGACTGTGGTGGGATCTCTGGCCTGACGCAGGTTGGAAGCTCCTCAACATTTCTTGTCTCTCCCCTGAAGCCAAAATGCCTATAATATTATATTAGGTCCTTATGCGCTGCAGATTTTTTAAATGACGGTAATGAAACTGATACCGCTGCTGCTTTTTGATACCTCGGGATACCGTATTACCGCCCAACATGGTCATGGTCTTGTTTTTTCCTGATTTTTGACTAAAAGCTGAGAGAGAATCACTAAAAAAGCAGAAAAAGTGTAAACATCTGCTGAACATTCCACCATACACGTACATAGAACACCCCCAGAGCAATGCCACGGTCAAGAATCAATAGCTGCATTGGTTTACCGTATAATACAAGTTACATGCAGCAAAACCACATTCATTACATTTATGGCTCACTGTATCAAAACACGATTCCCTCCTGATATTAGATCGATGATTGCAGCACAAATTACTCCACTGTTTTTCTCAGAAGCTAATTGTTCCACGTTGCCATTGCCCCCGCCTGATCCGCGTCGTTAGCGTAAAACGAATGGACCTCTGCCGCCGTACGTGTCGGCATTACTGTCTTCACTCAGCGAGATCCGTTTTCACATTCGATTACAGTAAACGAAAAAGGCGGGGAGGGGTCTCATTTGGCTAAGTGCTACGTGGCTAAACGGTCGGTATAATTCCGCGGGTTTGTTTTGTCTAAATGAGCGCTACATGCGGGTTTGCGCTCAGCGGGAGGAGAAAAAATAATTAAAATGGCGACAAGACGAATAGAAATGGTCGAAAACGGTTGGTTCTTCCATTAGCACCTGCGCAGAGAAATATGAGAGAGGAGGAGAGGGTCATTATCGGAGAAGCTTTTTAAACTCGGCTTTTAACAACACATTGTTTTTTAGTCTGATGATGATGTCTTTGCTAAAAATACAAGAAAGAAGAGACAGTGAAGAGGTTTCTGTATGAAATAAAATACAAATACGGTGCCAAAGTTGCTTTCGGGTAAGAGTAAAGTAGCAGGGACGTAACGATAACCAAAGTATCATGTTATCGTATCGTCAAAGGTCTCACAATAATATCAGGACCATCACGATATATCGAATCCCAAGTCTCTTTGCTTAAATGAACAGTTCTGATGCAGAAATAGCTAAAAAAAACAAAGGGAACTACATAGACCATGATCCTTTGCTCCGTTTCAGTGCAGACGACATGAGGAAATAACTGTTCTAAGCACTTTTACATCTTCATTCTTTGGGTTAATTGTGATTGTGACGCATTTTTAGAGGAAAAAGTGGCAGATTCACCACGAAATATCGCAATAAATCTGGTACAGTGAGATGTTTATGGTGAAAATATCGAGAGATTTGGATTTCGTTCCATCCCTAATGACAATAAATGTTGTACCAAATGACGGGTCAAAGCGTTTTATAATGTCAGTCTTGTTATTACGTAGAATATCGTAATATCGTGAGCTTTTCCGCGATATCGCACTAAATATCGCTCCGTGCGCTTCTTTAAAACACCGGCACGAAGACGTTCTAAGGCGGATACATCATACTGGAGATCGTGTGGGAATAAAAAGGCCGGGAATCATCGTGGTTTTTGGAGCTGCCCCCAAACTGAATCAATACTGGGAGAAAATTAAGCAAAACATTGAGGACATATGTACAGGAAAGAAAGAAACAATAACCTAAAAAAAAAAAATGGATGAGTGACAAACTACCGGATTTTTGGAGGACTGGATTAATATTGTGCAAATGGAAAGACTGACACTTGTACAGAGATTGGAAAACGGCAGGTGTGAGGAAACCCTGGAAAGACTTTATTAAGAGCCAAACACAAACAAAAGGAGCATTAGTGATCTCAAATATCTGTTTATTTTTTTTTATTTTACTTCGTATTCTTAAAGGAGAAAAAAAAATACAACAGTAGAGACATATGTGAAGTGAAAGAAACCAAGAATGTGAAAGAACGCGTTTGTTATTTTCACACTGTCAGCCACGAGGGGGCGCTCCAGGCTTGTGCGCCAGTATCTGCTACTCCCATTACGGAAAATTTAAAGATTAAACATCAATTTATAAAGACAACTGAGAAACACCGAACACAAACGCCCCCAAAAAGAAAATCATATTCTGAAAGATTACAAGGTGCAAGTGGTGAAATTTGCAGCTGAAAACGGTGATCGAGCAGCGGAAAGAAAGTTTGGAGTGAGCGAGAAACTTGTGAGAGACCGGAGAAAAGCGGAGGAAACTCGAACTGCAGCGAAGAAAACAAAAAATGCTAATCGCAGGCTAAAAGCTGGACGGTCACAGCCAGAAGTTCACAAATTCTACTTTTTCATTTGTATTTGATTGTCAATAAAAAAAATGTAATTAAAAAATATATATCATACGGTGAGGTTCATACCGTGAGGATATCGTATCGTGAGACTTCGATATCGTTACATCCTTCAAAATAGTGGTTCAAGAAATGAAGTAAGAGTCACTTCTAACATGTTCGAATGTTGTTTCCTCCTCAAAAACAAACCGGGAGTCGTGTTTTGCTTCATTCTCACACGTTTGAGCATTTTTATTTTTCGTCTGTTTACATCTCCAAAGCTCAAAACGCTTGTTCCACCTTGTGATGTCATGACGCTGTATCCTTAAAGTGAAAAATGAGCTCCTTTTACCTTCAGTTCAGATTACAGACTGGCGACTCCAGATGATTCTCGCGAAGGCGTGTGGAGTTTAAAACCACCGTGGAGCGCTTCCTGTTTCACCGCATGACATCACGAGGTGGAAGTGTGGAGAATTTTCCGTTGGAGAGGAAAAACTCAGGCTGAATCTGCGGGGTTTGTGTGTTAAACATGCGCGAATGAAACAAAACACAACTCCAGGACAAATTAAAATAACACAGTATAGACCCTTTAAAGAAGAGCACCTTTCAGGACGTAACATCTGATTTATAAGGACAAAATCTGACATTTCCAAACTCAACATTGCTTTCTAATTCAGGGGTTCATTTATTTTTCCCATGGGGCCACATGCGAAACATCGTGGAGGGCTCAATTCTGCATAATATCGAGCATTTTGTTATAAAAAGCCGTAAATTGCGCTGTTTTGATGCGCCGGTGAGACTTTATGTTACGTCTTTTATTTATTTGACTTATTTCAATCCTATTTTGTGATTTTTATGGTGTTGCTTTAATTTGATTTGACTGTTTTTATTGTTTCAGAACTGGTACGACCAAATTTTAGCGTTTTACTTTTATTGTTGCATTCCTTTTGTTTTTTATCTCTGTGCAGCACTTTGGAAACGGAAAGTGGATTTGGGTTTGGACGACTAAGCAAAGAAAAAGCGAGGTTGTCTTACAAAAAATGTCATAAAAAAAACGAATAAAAAAATAAAAACAATGCAGCTTTAGTCCATGCGTGAGGAAAAATGATAAAATGTTTATTTTTTTAATCCCAAATGATCTTAAATGTGGCTCAGGAGCTGCATAAATACCCAGATCTGTCACAAATGGAGGCGGATCTTTTATTGTTCGATCATCAGGAAGCATATATTAGCATGCTAGCTGTTGTCGCTTATTCCACTTTTGTTTCTGAAAGCTGTGAAAAGTCTTATAAACTCATCTCAATGAATAACCAGGATGTTCTAAATGCATAAAGTAAAAGAGGAAGAGCTTTAAACCACTGCAAACTGTTTTTAAACGGTTCCTACAGTGTCTTAAAAAGTCTTAAAGGTATTTAATGTCTTGAAAAAGTCTTGAAGTTTTATATCTGGGTCTTAAACTGTGTGCAGTTTGTAACTTCTCTGCATCACATTTCTCCTCATAAGTGTAATTTGTCAAACACCAGTGTTCGGATAAATAACGTCGCCTAAATAAAGAGCGGCAGAAACAATCATTGAGAAGAATAATTGGGTTAAAATCTTCCAAACACATGGTGAAGATCAGGCGCTACAGAACCACAAGAAACAAGCCGAGCAGAAGAGTATAATCAGAGAAAATCTGAGCAGAACACAAGTTTGATTAAAGCCGTTTCTTTTTTTAACGTTGGTTTTTACGTTACCGAGTGACTCATTTCACACTGGAGTTCTGCTGAAGAGACTCTACGAAATAAATAAACACAAATTCCCAAAGGGTGCTCGCAAACAGTTGCTGAAACGGGCGGGTTTTAACGTCCTGTAATGTTATGGGAGGGTATGTGGGCAGGTCAGGTGGTGTTTTCTCCGTCCTGCATCCAGCACCGCAGTGAGAGACTTTTCCTCTGCAGTGAGAGACTTTTCCCCTGCAGTGAGAGACTTTTCCTCTGCAGTGAGAGACTTTTCCTCTGCAGTGAGAGACTTTTCCTCTGCAGTGAGAGACTTTTCCTCTGCAGTGAGAGACTTTTCCTCTGCAGTGAGACTTTTCCTCTGCAGTGACAGACTTTTCCTCTGCAGTGAGAGACTTTTCCTCTGCAGTGAGAGACTTTTCCTCTGCAGTGAGACTTTTCCTCTGCAGTGACAGACTTTTCCTCTGCAGTGAGAGACTTTTCCTCTGCAGTGAGAGACTTTTCCTCTGCAGTGAGAGACTTTTCCTCTGCAGTGAGAGACTTTTCCAGCACTGCAGTGAGAGACTTTTCCTCTGCAGTGAGAGACTTTTCCTCTGCAGTGAGAGACTTTTCCTCTGCAGTGAGAGACTTTTCCTCTGCTGGATTTGTGATCCAAGAACACAGAGCGCAGCTGAAACGTGGGACACAGTGACCTCAGTTTGATCAAATTAAGGCTATTTTGTGCTAAACTGACATCGGTTGTTTTTTTCATTGTTTATTTCGTTGTTATTGTGCTGTTTAGGGCTCAGGCAGAGCAGAGCCCACAAGTTCAACCTACCAGTGATTATTATTATTTATTTATTATGTATTAGTTTATTTGACAGGGACAATTTGCAAATACATTAAAGATGCTTTACACCAGATTATAGCTGAAGCTCGTTTCCATCGTCCCTGAGCAGGTGAGAAATATCACACAAGCAACAGAAACAAAACTATGAATTATTACACAATAAAATTATACATTAAAATCTCACTAAGACACATCAGACCTGTCACAATTCTTAATGCTGACACAGCTGATTTTCCAATAGTAATTTCTTGACATTAAATGAAACGTTTTTCATGTCAGAGGAAAGTTTTCAGGTGACTACAAAAAGTGGAAAGAAAAGAACGGAGCATATCGTGTGTTACTAGTTTAAGGCTTAGACCTGTTATTATTATTGCTGTGTGTTTGTTGTTGTTTGTTGAAAAAAATATTTGCATCAAAAATAATAAAGTGCGTCAGTTCGAATGCTTCTAATTTGTGTGTTGATCACGGCTTCGGGCGGGTAACAGATTTAACTTTGATATAATCACAGGTTTACGAGTGCAGGTCTCGCACTGCAAAAAAGGCCTATCAAAAATAAGGAAAAAATACCAATTTTGAGGTAAAATGCCCTATTTTAAGTGAAATTATCTGCCAGTGCAGTAAGAAATTTTCACTTACCAGGTTTTCTTAAAACAAGACGAAATATGAATCTTGTTCTAAGCAGAAAACACTAGATTCATGTATTCATGGCAAGATTTTTACCTTATTTTGAGCATATTTATCCTTGATTTAAGTAATTATTGCCTATTACTGTTTATTTCTTGTATATAACATGTCTTAAATCAGGTTATTATTTCTTAAATAGACACTTGTTTCGAGCCTTCACAATATCTTTACATTTGATCAAATACAACATGAAATCAGTTACATTTGAAGCTGCATTTACTGAAATGTCACATTTTCCACTTTCCCAACATGTCAGAAGTGCCGCACATCTGCACCTAAAAGCCCCGGACACGAGTCTGAGGAACAGATCTGAGAAAAGAACTGGTTTGAGAAGGAAGTGAAAGAGGCTTAACCTGGACTCATTTAATATAAAAGTGCTTAGAATAAGTTGTAATATCTACATAAGATAAATCAGGGTGGAATATCTTGAAACAAGTCAAAAAAAAAAACTCATTTTATTAAGTAAAAAAATCTTAAAATTGATCTTTTAAGATGAATCTGCTTAATTCAAGTCAGTTTAACTTTGCTAGAATTTCCTTAAGTCTATGAAATATGCCATGAAATAGGTATGAAGTTTTTATATAAATGGTCTTAAAAAAGTCTTAAAATAGCTTGAAGAAACCTGTAGCATCCCTGTTAAATGGTCTTGGTTTTGTTTTCATGTTTCTAAGACCTTTAACAAGCCGAGGCAGCTGCGATCGGCCCAAACGTCGCCCTCACTAACAGTGGGTTCAGTGTGAATCAATCCTCTCTGCCGTGTGCATCCAAACACTGCTTAATTGATGCGTTAATCCAGTGACTAAGTACTGCTCAGCGTGGAGACGAGCCAAAGCAAACCCGCGGCACTACGCCCCCCGCTGGCAGAACGTCTATACCGTATGGATCTGCACAGTGTGAAGGATACAGGAAGAGGACGCAGGCGAGATCTTTGACCTCCACGAGACAACTGCACTTAATCGAACTCTCAGCGAGACAATGACGAGGAGTTCTGGGTTTGTTTGGACTAAAGGTGAAGTGGGGCTGTGAAAAGAGTCGAAATTCTGACGCTAAACGCTAATAAAACTGGTATCAAAACACGTTTTAGAACAGTCTTGAGCTGTGTCAGAACAAGTTTAAGAGCACATAGACGAGCATACGCCCATGGACCTGGTTTAGACCTGGTTTAGACCTGGTTTAGACCTGGTTTAGACCTGGTTTAGCCCTGGTTTAGCTCTGATTTAGCTCTGATTTAGCTCTAGTTTAGCCCTGGTTTATCCCTGGTTTAGCCCTAGTTTAGCCCTGGTTTAGCCCTGGTTTAACCCTGGTTTAGCTCTGATTTAGCTCTGGTTTAGCCCTGGTTTAGCCCTGGTTTAGTCCTGGTTTAGCCCTGATTTAGACTTGGTTTAGCCCTGGTTTAGCCCTGGTTTAGCCCTGGTTTAGCCCTGGTTTAGCCCTGGTTTAGCCCTGGTTTAGCCCTGGTTTAGCCCTGGTTTAGCCCTGGTTTAGCCCTGGTTTAGCCCTGGTTTAGCTCTGGTTTAGCCCTGGTTTAGCCCTGGTTTAGCCCTGGTTTAGCTCTGGTTTAGCTCTGGTTTAGCCCTGGTTTAGCTCTGGTTTAGCTCTGATTTAGCTCTGGTTTAGCCCTGGTTTAGTCCTGGTTTAGCACTGGTTTAGACCTGGTTTAGCCCTGGTTTAGACTTAGTTTAGCCCTGGTTTAGCCCTGGTTTAGCCCTGGTTTAGACCTGGACCACTGTGGAACCTATATGGACCACTGAAAGATTACACAGATATAAAACTACTTGTCAAGTAAAATGATCTTGACGCATAGACAGATACTTTCACTACTTTTAAGTCATTTTCTTACAGATTTAAGTGATATAAAGATATAAAACATTAGATATAAAACATTCGATATAAAACATTAGATCTCACACTGACAACCGCCGTCTATTTGAACGAATGTGTCAACAAAACCGCCATCTTGGTACAGGCGCAACGCTGCTTTAAATGAACGAACATCAATGAGGAACGAGGCGACATCAGTGTTTCCCACAGGCCGAGTCGCACTGTGTGGAGATTAAGATCCAAGATTAGTCCAGGTCCAATCCTAGCTCAGCTCTGGATCAGTCCTGGTTTTAGTCCTGGTTTAAGTCAGTCTGGGCTCCAAACACAACAGTTATTATCGTAGGTCTACAAAACCTCCATGAGATGTTTTGCTTTGCTCTTTCGTCTTCTTATTCCACTTGTTCATCTACTGTACAAAAGTCCGGAATCTTCTCTTACTGAAACTTAGACCACGGAAGCCAGTACCAAGATGGCGGTGGTATTAACGCCAAGAGGCTGAACGCGAAATCTACCCTTCGATATCTATTCTTAGTATCCAGCCTTGTAGCATTAGCATTAGCAGCAGTTTTTCCAGAAACAGTAGCGCAGGAAAGAGTACACACATGCAGGTTTATATGGTTTGTTTTCGAAAACCTTCCCATAAAAGATAAACCGTGTAAAGTTGGAGATGTTTTGTTTGGAATGTTTCGCAGTACGGCATTAAACCTTTCTCTCTTCATGGAAACCAAACCAGACCAGGTTACAGGTCAGATCTGTGTCAGAACGCCTGTTTTTTCTGGGGGGTTTTCAGCTCTAAAACCACCTGTAACAGAACAAATAAAAGGTAGAGCCGAAAAGGTAAAGAACGCCAGAAAAGTTAATGCACTTTTTAGTTTAAGTACCTAAAGTTCGACCCTAAAGATGTATTTTCTCATTTATTTTCCCAGAAGTGTAGCTTGTTTTTTCAGGTCAGATCTTCACAAACCTTCGCCGTGATCTCCAAACACAAAACCTGAACGTGCGCTCGCCCCGACCCCGTTATGGTGTTAAATAATTATTTGACTTAACACTGAAGGAGCGAACTTTAAACTTCAAACTTCTGGCCTCTTTAAGGAGATTTTGAGTCGCCGCGGAGACCATAAAGGGGTCGCAGTACGGGACATTGTGATGGTGAGAGGCTGGAGGAGATGAAAATCAATAAGAGTCGTATGTAAGGACGTAAACGGCGCTGGAATCGGTCCCGAGACGTAATTAAAGACGGTTTGGACGCTCGGACTCGTGACCTGGTTTTGGAGGTTTGTGTGGACGAGCGAGAGGCAAAAAAGAAGAGAAAACGAGGTGCAAAAGGGTTAAAGGACGAGAGGGAGGGAGGAGGAAAGGGAGGGACGGAGGAAAGAAAGAGGGGGTGTGACAGGAAAAGGGAGGAGGAGAGAAAGAGGAAAGAGGAGAAGTTAAGAGAAGGGAAAGAGGGAGAGGGAGGAACAAGGAGAGAAAAGCGGGTGTGAGAGGAAGAGGGAGGACAGAAGGAGGAATGGAGGAGAGAAAGAGGGAGAGGGAGGAAAGGTGAAGGTAGAGAGGAAAAAGAGGGAAGGAGGGAGAGAAAAAGTGTGAGAGAGAAAGAAGGATCGACAAAGAGAAAAAGAGGAGTGTGAGAGAGGGAGGAGGAGCGTGGGAGAGGAGAAAGAGGGAGAGAGGGACAAGGACAGAATAGAATAAGAGACTGTGGGAGAGGAGAGAACGAGAGAGGAACAAGGAGAGAAAAGGCTGTGAGAGAGAGGAAGGAGAGCAAGAGGGAGAGAAAAAGGGAGCGTGAGAGGGGAAGAGAAAGGAGGAGGGAGGGACAAGGAGAAAAAGAGGAGTATAAGAGGGGAGGAGAAAGAGGGAGGGAGGGACAAGGGGGTGAGAGGGAGGGAGAAAAAGGGGGAGGGAGAGAGGGAGGATGGAGGGAAGGAGGAGAGAGCGAGGGACGGAGGTGGGCAAAGAGAAAAAGGGTGAAAGAGATGGAGGGACGAGGAGAGAAAAAAGGAGAGAGGGAGGTAGGGACAAAGGGGAGCAAAGAGAGAAAAGGGGTGAGAGAGAGGGCGAGATGACGGGAGGAGAGAAAGAGGGGGAGGGACAAGGGGAGAAAGGGGGTGAGCGAGAGGGAGGGGTGGAGGGAGAGAAGAGAGGAGAGAGGGGGCGAAAGAGAGAGGGAGAGTGGACGGAAGGAGAGAAAGCGAGGGAGGTGAGGGCTGGAAAGAGAAAGCGGGAGGTAAGGAGGAGAAAGAAGAGAAGTTGATACTGAGGTTGAGGTAGAAAGGATAGAGAGATGGGGGGAGAAAGAGGGAGCAGGACGTATAAAGAGTGAGGGAAGAGGAGAGAGAGGGAGGTTAGAGACTTGTGAGAGAGAGAGAAAGAAAGAGAGGAGAAGGAGAGTTTGGAAAAGGGAGAGAGGAGAAAGGGTGAGATAGAAAGAGAGGACGGGTTAGACAGATGAGTGAGAAAGAGAGAGAGAGAGAGAGAGAGAGAGAGGAGGAGAGAAGTGAAGGAGGAAGTGATGAAGCGCTACTGCCCCCAAGTGGAGAAACAGGAGAACAGAGTTTGACGACCGAGATCTGAGGGAAAGACAAAAATGGACGGATTAAAAACGGTTTTCCAAGGACTAAATGTTGTTTTATCCAAAAAAAAAACACAAACTATGACGGGAAAACCTGTGGAAAACAGTTATCAGGACAAATATTTTTACAATTTGCCAAAAGATACAACAGTTACACACAAAGTGGTTTAACCTTAAATACTCCAGTTCACTCAGTCACCACGTTTTTAAACACAGTTACATTTGAAATGACTTTTTAACTTTCTTAATCTTTAACGTCTTAACTTAGGAGATGGATGTGTGCGTTTTTATTTATTTTATCTGCACTGATGGACTGCACTTCATTTCCTTAAACTATGTGCAATGACAAATAAAGTTATTATTATTTCAGTACCAGACAAGTCCAGAACTCCACCTCTGTGTATTTTTTATATAGACAGACTTAAACACACAGTTTTATATAAAGACAGACTTAAACACACAGTTTTATATACGCCCGTTGTGTAAGACGGACGTATTATGGTATGGCGCTGTCCGTCCGTCCGTCCGTCCCTCCGTCTGTCCGTCCGTCCGTCCGTCCGTCCGTCCGTCTGTCCGTCTGTGGACACTTCAAAGCTTTGAAGTCTTTGAAGCTTTGTCTTCATGAAAGATCTGAACTCTCTTCTCAAATGTTCTGCTGCTGAAAGCGAGAACAACCCACATTCTCTGCTTCTTTGAGGTTTGACACATTAAAGCTTTGTAGTCTCTTTAAGTTCTGTTGCTGCAATCTGATTGGTGGAATTCCGATTCTAGAATTCTATATACAATAATTCAAAGTACGGGCGTATTTTGCCCCGCTGGAGAGAGCTCTTGTATATATAGACAGACTTAAACACACAGTTTTATATATAGACAGACTTAAACACACAGTTTTATATAAAAACAAGAGCTCCGCCAGCGGGGCAAAATACGCCCGTACTTTGAATTATTGTATATAGAATTCTAGAATCGGAATTCCACCAATCAGATCGCAGCAACAGAACTTAAAGACACTACAAAGCTTTAATGTGTCAAAGCTCAAAGAAGCAGAGAATGTGGGTTGTTCTCGCTTTCAGCAGCAGAACATTTGAGAAGAGAGTTCAGATCTACGGCACGTAACATAAAAGGACAGAGATGGAAGATAAAAAGACAGAGATGGAAACGATCACAGTTAGCAAGAGAGACAGGCCAAACATGAACACTGTGTTCGAGGAATTGAGGAGGGAGCAGAAGTTGTGCGATGCTTTGCTCAACGTGGCCGGCGTGCAATTCCCAGCACACAAACTGGTTCTGTGTAGCTGCAGCACATACTTTAAAAGCCTCTTCACTGACAGGTCCAGCCCTGACTGCCAGGTGTTTGAGATCTCCAATGTGTCAGCTGATATCATGAAGATTATCCTGGACTACTGCTACACCGGGGTGGTGCACATCACCCAGGAAAACCTCCAGGAGCTCTTTATAGCTGCTGACTACTTAGATGTGAGCGGCATTACCGAAGTCTGCTGTCAGGTCATGAAGGAGCAAATGTCCCCCAGTAACTGCATCACTGTATGGGGTATCTCAAACAAGTACTACTACCCCCAGCTGAGGAAACAAGCCTTCTTATACGTCCTGAAGCATTTCGAAGAGGTGGTGACCAGCTCTGAAGAGTTCTTCCAGCTCTCCAGGGAAGACCTGTGTTCAGTCATTGATGATGATCGGCTGAACGTGAAGGAGGAGACCACCGTGTTAGTGGCAGTCATCAGATGGATTTTACATGCTCCTGAGGAAAGGAACCACTACTTGGCCGACCTCCTACTAAAAGTCCGTCTGGGTCTGATCCCTGTTGATTACTTCACTCAGTGCATGATTAGATATAACCTGTCCCACTACATTCACAACTGGAAGATTGTGGAGGAGAAGATCATAAAGGTGATGTTGGATGAAAGAGCTAGGAGGTACAATGCCTCCCTGCCCCCACTCGTCTAGCCACTCCAAGGCTGCCCAGTGCGGTGCTTATGGTTATTGGTGGCTATAGCCAAAACAGAACAATCAACAGAATTGAAGTCTATGACAACCGCACCGATCGCTGGGTGGGTGTGGCTAATGATGACTGGACTCCAAGAGCCCATCACGGCGCAGTGTTCCTTAATGGATCTGTGTACGTGATTGGAGGGTTTGACGGCAATCACTGGCTCAACACTACCTGCAAGTACGACCTGGCAATTCACACGTGGCAAGAATTAGCACCCATGCATTCACATAGGTGCTTCATTAGTGTGACTTTGCTGGATGGTTTGATCTACGCGATAGGCGGGTTCGATGGACTGGACAGGCTGAAGACAGCCGAAAGGTACTTGCCAGTGACCAATCAGTGGACCATGATTTCACCTATGAACGAAGAGAGGAGCAATGCCAGCAGCACAGTGTACAATGGAAAGATCTACATTTGTGGAGGTTTTAATGGTCAACATTCCCTGGCATCAGCTGAGACTTACAACCCACTAACCGAACAGTGGACCATGATAGCGGATATGTCCACCATGCGCTCTGGGCTCAGTGTCATCGCCTATGCCAATGAAATCTACGCTGTTGGTGGGTTTAATGGAGATTCCCGTTTGAACACTGTTGAAGCCTATAACCCCGCAACCAACACGTGGCGCCCCCTACCCAACATGTGGACCGAGCGCAGCAAATTTGGCATTGAGGTTGTTGACAATCAGCTATATGTTGTAGGCGGGGACAATCGGGGCATCCTTCGTTGTGCTGAATGTTTTGATGCAAGGACCGGAGTTTGGACTCAGGTGCGGGACATGGAGATCCCTCGTTCTGCCCTGAGCTGCTGTGTGGTGTTTGACCTTCCCAACATGGCCGACTTTGCTCCGCCCCGCCCTCCTCCTCATGACGATTCCACTGAGGAGTAGATGCGCACTCATTTAAATAAAAGCATCTATTAACTGCAAAAAAGTGTTCAGTTTTGTTGTTGTCAATTGTTTTTATACGCCCGTGATAAAACGGGACGTATTATGGTATGGCGCTGTCCGTCCGTCTGTCTGTCCGTCTGTCCGTCTGTCTGTGGACAATTTCTTGTCTGCGCTCTAACTCAACAACCGTCTCACCTAGGAATGTCAAACTTCCAAACTGCACCAACAATTCATCTTTAACTAGGTTTGACAAATTCTAACTTAATTCTATATACAATAATTCAAAGTACGGGCGTATCTTGCCCCGCTGGCGGAGCTCTTGTTTTATACACTATCACTAGTGTATAAAAAATAAAATCAAAGAACAAGTGTGAAAAAACCTGAAGTCACATAAAATTGATACCACTGACCTACAGCATGGATCGATACAAAAATATACAATAAAATACACAAATACAGTATACCTTATATATATATCGGCGCATGCCCCACATGTTTTGCCTCTTCATGAAGACAAAGCTTCAAAGACTTCAAAGCTTTGAAGTGTCCACAGACGGACAGACGGACGGACAGCGCCATACCATAATACGTCCCGTCTTATTACAACGGGCGTATAAAAAGGGGCTTAAACACAGTTTTATATATAGACAGGCTTAAACACAGTTTTATATAAAAAAAGGGGCTTAAACACACAGTTTTATATAAAGATAGGCTTTTAAACAGTTTTATATAAAAAAAGGGGCTTAAACACACAGTTTTATATAAAGATAGGCTTTTAAACAGTTTTATATAAAAAAAGGGGTTTAAACACACAGTTTTATATAAAGATAGACTTAAACACACAGTTTTATATATAGACAGGCTTAAACACAGTTTTATATAAAAAAGGGGCTTAAACACACAGTTTTATATAAAAAAGGGGCTTAAACACGGCCGTCCAATCAGATTTTTATCATGTGAAGCAAAGAATCTCATGGGTCAACATAATTTACCAGCAAAATCACGTTTCTTTCTTCTCAGATTCACAGTTTAGACAGTTTAGTGCTTCGCTCATTGATTCTACAGAAATCGGCCACATTTTTCAGTCCCCTGTGACATTTATTTATATTATTTTTTCATTTTTTTCCCCTCTTAAGCAGCCACATTTGTTTATAGACCGTGCATGTCCCTGATTGGCTAATCCACCTGTCAATCACTCCCATCTGGACTCATTTATCTCACAAAAACCCCAAACATCTTCGAAATCTAGTTAATGGTGAATTGGTGAAAAGTGATACTGGGTTTAAATCATTAAATATGAACAAAACCAAATGTACAGAGCTTAACAAATGTATTAGAGCACCTGTTATGAAAAGAAAAAAAACATAAATAACTTCATAGTTTATCAAAAACTTAAGAAAATGACTAATTGCAATAACAAAATAGTCCTTTTTGACAAATAACCAAAAATGTGAATATTTGGTGTGATCCTTTGGCGCAGATCACAGATTCTCGCTGCTTTGTTTTTATGTCGTTTTGCACAGTCTCTTTTGTTATTGAGTTACAAATAGTTTCTCGCTGTTCCCAGAGACTTGATTTGGATGATCATTTTTGGAAAACATTAACTAACTATAAAAAAAAATATGGCTAAAGATCTGGTTTTGATAAAAAAAAAGATCTTGCGTATTCTGGAGGATTAACCATTACAGAAACATAAACAGAAATACTGTTAAATTATAGCAGCAGCAGCAAACACCTTATACTAAAATTGTTAAGCTCTGTATAATATTTCACTCAAGCAGAAGCTGAACAATTTGGGGTAAATGACAAATGGCAAAACTACTGAAAAAGTTGACTGCAGTAAAGTCCTTGGAATCCATATCGACTATTTAACAAAGAAACTCTGGAAATGCGTAGGTTTACTTTTCAAATTAAGACATTTCCTTCCCCTCGACGCTCTCCTCACTTTGGGCTTTATTTGCACCCGAATCTAAATTATTCCAGTGAGATTTGGTGAAACATTTATCCAAGTTATCTGCAAGAACCACAGATCCTACAAAAGAAAACCGTACGAGGCAAGTTTAAGCCCCTCTGACCCTCTTTTCTACAAATATAAACCTCTGAAACTCGCCCGGTGCGATTTACTCCACAAAGCCTGAATAAAGTACAACGTGGAGAAGAAAATTAAAGTGTAGTTTCAGTTTGGGATGTCGGGGCCTCGGGTTTGGAATGAGCTGCGCAGAAAAGTTTCCTTCATCTTGACTTATTTTTAAAAGGAAAGTAAAACCAGAACTTAATAGAAAAACACACGGAACTAAAACCTCGTTCAGCTGACGGCTTCCAAACTATATTTAATATTTTTATTATTTTCTGTTTACTTTCCTGTAAAACCCAGAGAGTTTAATGTAAAAAACTGTCTCTTGACCTCTTCTAATAACAGGAAAAGTGTTTTAATCGTGAATTAAACGGGCAGATAACAGTTTGTGGGTCATTTTGTAACGTAATTTTAACAATTTCCAACTTCAGGCGTGTTCCATTTACGCAATGTAGTCACTAAATTGTTCTTAATATTTCTTTACTGTATATTTCTGTCATTTTGTAATAAATAAAGAAAGAAAATAAATAGATACACACCAATAACCAGACCTACATCCTCACACAGTACTACAGTAATTATTTTAGTACTTGCAGTATCATAGTGTATTCTGGGACCAAGGTTCCCACTGTTTTTCACTGACCAAATTTCAAAACTTTTCCATGACTTTTCCATGACCTAAAGTGAATTTTCCATGACTCTACAGCGTCTGACTGTGCAGAACTGAGCACTTTTAGGGCTAAATATGAAATGTGAACCCTTTCCACTCACTCTATAGTTTGGTTTATAGTTTTTTTTTTAACATTCAAAATCCTGTCAGTGAATTTATTGTGTGTCTTTTAAACAGAACACCTGATTATGTTTGTCCTGCTGGAACGGCTGGAGCATAAGTTTGGAAATAATCATAAAAGCCTCATGAGAACTTAACAGAACGCTGGAGGTGCATGAGAGATACTAAAATTCCATGACTTTTCCAGGCGTGGAAAATGACATTTTCAATTTCCATGACTTTTCCAGGATTATTTTTAAAAGGACGGTAAAACTGGAGCTTCTAGAAAAACACAACGAACTAAAACCCCGTTCGGATGACGGCTTTGAAACAATTACTGAACATATTTCAGACTTACCTGTAAAATCAAGAGAGAGTTTAATGTAAACACTGAATCTTGATCTCATGTAGTAACAGGGAAAGTGTTTCGATCATGACTTAAACAGGTAGATATCAGTGTGTAGGTCATTTTGTAACGTCATTTTAACGTCATTTTAATTGCTATGAGCCCCATTCATAAGCCAAGGCCGACTTCTGGGGTGTCCCAATTAGAAAGTGTTTTTGCTAAATTATGCGTCATATTTTTTTACTGCATATTTTTGTCATTTCGTAATAAATAAATAAAGATATAAGAATAGATACACACACGATGACCAGACCTACATCTTCATACAGCACTGAAGTGAGTATTCTGGACCCAGGGAGGGATTTTCACACAATATTAAGTAAAAAAAAAAATGCAGCTCAATGAGTTTATTGTTATTTCACAATAATTCTGTTACACAAAATCAACAAGTCCCATTAACACTGGTAAAAATGCACAGAAAATGCATTTATTTTATTAAGAAGTGTATAAAATTACAAATCAACCGTTTAGTGACATCTGAAAAAATTATCACATTATAAATGAAAATTATTTGGTCGCACATTTGTTGCATAAAGTCGGTTAAAGTGCATGTCACAGGTTCCACTAATTTCTCTAAAACACAATTTTCACAAGACGAGATTAGGTCCACGAGAACGAGACAAGATATAATATATATCTACATAATATATACATCATTTGTGATAAATAATAATGGGTGTGCCTCCAGTTCACAGTTTTGACTTTTAAACGTTATATTCGAATACCTTAGTGGTCATTGATTTGCTGCTTTTAGAGACAACTTCTCTTTTATTTGTCCAAGTCAAAGGTGAATTCAGGCAAAGTGTGTGTGTGTGTGTGTGTGTGTGTGTGTGTGTGTGTGTGTGTGTGTGTGTGTGTGTGTGTGTGTGTGTGTGTGTGTGTGTGTGTGTGTGTGTGTGTGTGTGTGTGTGTGTGTGTGCATGACAGTGATGGGAATAATTACTTTTTTTCAGTAACAGGTAACCTAACTAATGACTTTTTCTATCATAACACCCGTTAGCCACCGCATGCCAAACAGGAAGTGCTCCGGGAGGCTCTTCGGCTCCTTCTCACAGAGAGGGACAAGAGGAGACTGGACAAAGTCATCAGGAAGTCCAGCTCTGTCCTGGGCTGTGCCTTGGATTCGGTGCAGGAGGTGGGGGACAGAAGGGTTCTGGCCAGATTCACTTCTATGCTGGACCTGGAGTCTCACCCTCTTCAGGGCCCTGTCTGCTCTGGAGAGCAGCTTCAGTGACAGACTGATCCACCCTCGCTGTGTGAAGGAGAGGTTCCGCAGGTCTTTCCTTCCTGCTGCTGTCAGACTTTACAATGAACACTGCTAACTCTGCTGCCTGTGCAATACTGGGACCCTGTGCAATAATGTAAGATAGTAATTTATTGTATATATAGTTTTTTTTTTTTGATTCCAATTTATTGTATATATTGTGTATATATTGTCTTTAGATCCTTATAGTGTTTGTCTATTTTTAACTTAACTGTGCTTCTATTGCTGCTACTGTTTCTTGCTGTTCTCTTTACTGTGCGTTGCAACACTGAAATTTCCCCATTGTGGGGCAAATAAAGGATATCTTATCTTATCTTATCTTATCTCTCCCTTTTTCCCACCGACTCACACTGGGATTTTATCGCTCGTCTCTCTGGACCTGCTGCTGTGGCCTCGACATTTTGGTCTTAAAATGTTCGTATGAACCTGGGACACAGGATCGTGAGGACGCTGACGCTGTGGAGACGTCACACTCACTTAGTCCACTTTTCTATACGCTCTCTGGTCCTGGCTGCGCCTTACTGAAGCTACTCATTTGTTGTGAGATGTGAGTGTAACTCCTGTGTGCAGAGTGTGTGTGGTGTGAGCTCACCTGGGGCAGGTGCTTCTGAATGAGCCCGCAGAGAGTACAGGTGTGTGTGTGTGTGTGTGTGAGAGCGTTTACACTGAAACAAATCACCTCATCAGCATATTGGAAATGATTTGCGTCCTCACATGTCGTGTCTGGATCGCCAGAAACTCTAGTCACATGACTGGGCTGGCGACACCACGTGGACGGTAAAAACAAGGAGCAGAGCGGCGTGTTTCTATGGAAGTTGCAGCAACCAAAGAAAATGGCAAGCGTCTTTTCATGGACCGACGCTGTTTCGTGTTTGTTTAAACTGTTTCCCGCAATAGCGTCACATGCCCGATGTCACAAACCCAAAGAATCAGGAAGGCACACGTCACAGTGGCGTGGTCCAGTCAGAACGGCAGCTAGAGCTCTTACGTCAGCGTATCAACGTTTTCACTCGTCCACACGGTGCCAGATCAGATCCGTACTCGGGCAAATATGTGGGAGCTGGCGTATCCAGATTGTTCGGTATCTGGAGCTGTTTTCCATGGGATTAGTGTCGACGACCACTGCATCCGCAAGGAAAACGACTCAAATACAGCGAGTGTGGACGGGGCCTGTGCGCCTGTGCGTAAGTCTGGTGAAGTGAATGAGAATACAGTGACCGGGGCGAGTTATGGAGCAGGTGCCTTGTCATTTACGTGCACTGCAGCAAATAAAGCCACAAAACTCTGGAGCAACAAACTGCAGCGCTTCCTGGGCTCACGACAACACCGAAGTTCAGAATAGAAAACGTCCTTTGTGCAGAACGTTTCACAATATATAAATAAATCTTTCTATCATCATGGAGACCAAACCAGACCAAGTTACAGGTCAGATCTGTGGAGAGGCGACTCTGCTCGCAATTTGTTTTTTTTTAGGTATTTTTGAGCTAAAACCACCTGGAATTGAATAAATGTAAAGTAAAGCTGTTTAAAGTCACACAACATGAGGACATCATGAAAACCTGTACTATGCATTTTAAGTTTAGTTTTTCCTTTGCGTTTTTTGTGGGGTTTTTGTTTTTTGAGGTCAGATTCCCGCTAACCGCTCACTGACCTCCCACAACTTCTTGGCCAGAGCGTCGTCTCTGCTTTTGGTCGACCCCTGAGCCACGGCGCAGCCCGAGAAGTACCTGAAAGACAAGGAACAATTCTCAGCCCACTGAAGCTGCTCTACGCTAACTTTTTTTTTCAGGAGCACACGTGCCCCTAAGTTAAAAAGGAGCACAGAAAAAATGGGGGCACAAGTAGGTTTTCATTTTGAACACCAACACCAACACTGAATAAATTATATACCAAAAAAAAAGAATTATGACTGTACTTTTCCTGCATGATCGCAATGTTTTTCTAAATATATCTTCATTTATCTGATTAATATTTAGACTTAAAATAAGTCAAACAAACTGTACTGCACTTAAACACTCTGTGGCCCGTTTTGGACCTTCACCCACAGTTTAAGAACCTCTTCTTTAAGAGACCTTCCACTGGCACTTTACACAAAACTGTTTCAAAGGTGAAAAACATAGGTAGGATTTTTAAACCTGTATTTTCATATTCCTGGAGTTACATTCTCTTACTGGTTTTAAAGCGGTATTTTGTCTCTGCACATTTACCAAACCAAACGCACATTGTGACAAACAGATTTATTTGGCATTTTCTTCAGCCCACATATCACCTTCTCTGTGCCGTAGCTCTGCTCTGTGCGGACACAGACATAAAATTAGTATTGGCGTGTTTGACGAGGCGGATGGACAGGTGGGATGTTTAACCTGCCCTGTGATGCAGGCTGTTACAGGAGGGTGACGCTGTGGACGAGCCGCGCGCTGGCGGTGCCGCGGTGTCCGCGGGCTCCAGTGCACAGGTCCCGCACACCAGTACAAGTTTAGTGCCGACAGCAGCGGCCGTAATGAAATATGACAGACTCAGTATTCAGACCTTGAGTCCGTGACGGGACCGAGTCCAAATGCGCTCGAGTCCGAGACAAGACCAAGACAAAAGTCTCGCTTTAGCGGAGGAGGAAGTCCAGCGGTGTGGGGGTGTCTACTGAATGGTGGGGCAGGTGTGGGTCCTGCTGCGGTGCTGCTCCTCGGTTAAGGGGGCGTGGGTGTGTTTTGAAGCCGAGTTTGTTCGTATCAGTGATATCGGCCACACGCGGAGCTCGTATGCTGGGGTCATGCACGGTTCGGTTGTGCTCGCACTGGGCGTGCCGCGCTTTAGGTGCGATCCAGGCTTGGGCACGATTCTAAAGTCCTAGTGTGAGTTTGCCCCTAATGTTTGACACATGTAGAACGTTTAACTCGTCACGTTACGTCTGTGCGCAGTTCTCCTTATTGTGGCTGCAGAAGCACTCGCACATGTGCGCCTGTTTTGTTTACCACGTTCACACAATGAAATATTTACTCGCAAATGCGAGTGAAATGGGCGCACTGTAGAGCCCTGCTTAAAGAGGGGGGAATTTTACTTCTGTGGGGTAATAACTACTAACACAGTTCACTCAGGCACAGTTCACATTTAGTGTAGTTCAAAGTCGGGGCTGCGAGTCCATCTTATTCCTCCGAGGGGTTCTAATACAGGACTAATACAGGTCTAAACCAGATTTAAACCAGGTCTAAACCAGGACTAATATAGGGCTAAGCCAGATCTGAACTAGGTCTATACCAAAACTAAATCAGGTCTAAACTAGATCTAAACCCAATCTGAACCAGGTCTAAACCAGGTCTAAAACAGAACCACTAGAGGACGAAACCATTGTTTAAGTCTTAACCAGGACTAAATCAGGTCTAATATACTGTACAGGACTAAACCTGGAGAAATACAGTGACAAAATCAGGTCTAAGCCAGGACTAAACCAGGACTAATCCAGGTCTAAACCAGGACTAATATAGGGCTAAACCATGTCTTATTACTAAACAAAGTCTGACCCAGGTCTAAACCAAAAGTAAACCAGGACTAAACTAGGTCTAAACCAGGTCTACACCAGTTTTAAATAAGGTCTAAATCAAGACTAATTGAGGTCTAATACACATGTGACCTCAAAGTCGTGAACTGCTTCTGGACCTCAGTGAATGAGGTTCTATAGAGTTCACTAAAGAGTGCAGGTCAGTGTAGTGTTTGGGGTTTAGGGCCTAGGATGGACATTCAGACACTTCCAATGTAATTATTGACATTCAGCATTGTGTAACTATGGAAACGCACTCATGTCCATATAAGGACAGATTCACCTGGCGTCACCTGGCAACACGTTCTGTCAGACATTCTATTTCTTTGTGACATCATCAAGAGTCTCTTACAAAGCTTTATATACTTATATAAAGCTTTATATAAGTATATGAGGGCGACACAGGTCCTGAGAAACTCACTTCAACTCAGACCTTCGACTGATACACAACTACGCAACTCGCAGAAACAAAGATGTCCAAAGCCTGGTGTGATCACACGTCTGAAGACGACAAACTCCTCTACAGCCAGGAGTTCAACCTGATGGAGGAGCTGGAGGAAGCACCAACCAACACACAGCCCTCTGGACCCCCTGTGGTCCACACCTTTCTAACTCTGGAAGAGTTAGAAAGAGACTACCTAGGACCTCAAAATCAACAGAGGTCTAAGGAGGAAGACGAGAAGGGCATGACTTTTGTCATGTCTCAACTCCAAACTGCCTCCAAAGCCTTGCAGGACAGAACCAGAGAGGAGCATCTTCTCAAACAACTGGAGGAGAAGGATGCTGCAATACGAGATCTCCAAACTGCACTGGACACAGTGAAAGAGGAGAACCAGGGTCTGACGAAACAGGTTGCAGATGGTCACAATTTGGTGGAGGAAATCAAGAGACCGTCCCACCAAAAATCTGAAGAGTGGGAGCTGGAAAAGCAAAGCCTTTGTCTGCAACTGGACAACTGTAAGGAACAGGTCCAAAAGATGGAGAAAGTGCTGAACAAAGCACTAAACAAAGGGCTGAACAAGTCTGACCAAAACCTGAACCAGCTCACAGAGCAGCTCCAGAGGACTCAGGAAGAACATGCCCTGCTAGAGGAAAACCACTGTGAGCAAGAGCAGGTGCTGAGGACAACTGAGGCAGAGCACAGCCTACTGGTCCAGAGGAACAGTTCTTTGGAGCAGGAGCTGGAGCAGGAGGGCCTCAGATGGCCCCTAGAACAGTACTCCCTGCTGGAGAGGGAGTGTAGTGCTCTGCAGCAGGATCTGGAGCAGCAAAAACTAATCAGAGCTAAACTGGAGGAAGAAAAGGCCACCATTTGGATGAGCGATGTGACTCTCAAAGAGCAGCTCCAACTGACTCTTGAACAGCGCACCCTGCTGGAGAACACCTGCTGTGCACAAAAGCAGCTACTTACAAAAGCAGAGGGAGAGCGCACTCTACTGATCCAGAGAAACGGCTCTCTGGAACAGGAGCTGGAGCAGGAGAAAGACAGTCTGAGATGGGTTCTCGAACAGAAGTCCCTGCTGGAAAAGGCCTGTAGTGCTGTGCAGCAGGAGCTGAAGGACTCCGAAGAACAGCTCAATCTGGTGAAGGAAACATGTGGTGCTCTGCAGGAGAAGCTGACCAAAACTCAGAACCAGTGCACTCTGCAGGACGAAAGGTGTGTGGCACTATACCAGGCACTGAAGAGGTCTAAAGAGCAGTGCACCCTGCAGGAAAAAACATGCAGTGCGCTGGAGCAGGGCTTGAAAACATCACAGGAACAGCACGTCCTGCAGGAACAGCACTGTATGGCACTGGAGCTCAATCTTAAGAACGCAGAAGAACAGCTCACACTGGTGAAGGAAACATGTGGTGCTCTGCAGGAGAAGCTGACCAAAACTCAGAACCAGTGCACTCTGCACTGCAGTGCACTCACGTGTGTGGGACTATACCAGGCACTGAAGAGGTCTGAAGAGCAGTGCGCCCTGCAGGAAAAAACATGCAGTGTGCTGGAGCAGGTGCTGCTGAAAACTAAGAAGGAGCGAATTCTGCAAGAAGAAAAGCACATGGAAGTTGAACAGGCACTTCACAGATCTGAGGAACAGTGCAACCTGCTGGACAAGCGCTGTATTGTACTCAAAGAGGAGTTAAAAACTTCTGAAGAGCAGCGCACCCTGCAGGAAGCAAGGTGTATAACACTGGATCAGGTGCTTAAGAGAACAGAGGAAGAGCGCACCCTGCAGGGTAAGAGGTGCAGCGCTCTGGAGGAGGACCTGAAGAAGTCCACAGAACAGTGCTCCCTGCTGGCCGACATGAGCAGGGCACTGCACCAGGAGCTGCAGAGGAAAAACAGGAAGTGGTACAGGAGGTTCTTCTGCCACTAAATCCTCATCACCTGAATTCATTTTCAGCATAAATAAAACATTAGCATAACAAAAACTGAATGTAGTGTTTTGTGTTTTGATGAAAGATTAAAATTATTATCCTTATCAAGTCTACAACAGATCTTAATGCAGTTACATGATGAACTGACTGTTGTGGAGCAGATTTTGGAGCAAAGATATGAAGGTTCACATGAGGATAAAATAAACCATCTTTTTTTCTTTAACCTTTATTTACCCAGGAAAGTCCCATTGAGATTACTAATCTCTTTTTCAAGAGAGTCCTGTCATGCACACATCACTTTCACACTTTCCATCTTAAAGCAGGGCTCTACACTAACTTTTTTTTTCAGGAGCACACGTGCCCCTAAGTCAAAAATTTTAGGAGCACAGAAAAAAAATGGGGGCACAAATAGGTTTTCGTTTTAAACGATTATTACAGTGCAGAACTTGCACATACAACACCAACACTGAATAAATTTAATACAGAAAACAAAAGAATTATGACTGTACTTTTCCTGCATGATCGCAATGTTTTTCTAAATATATCTTCATTTATCTGGTTAATATTTAGACTTAAAATAAGTCAAACAAACTGTACTGCACTTAAACACTCTGTGGCCCTTTTTGGACCTTCACCCACAGTTTAAGAACCTCTTCTTTAAGAGAACTTCCACTGGCACTTTACACAAAACTGTTTCAAAGGTGAAAAACGTAGGTAGGATTTTTAAACCTGTATTTTCATATTCCTGGAGTTACATTCTCTTACTGGTTTTAAAGCGGTATTTTGTCTCTGCACATTTACCAAACCAAACGCACATTGTGACAGATTTATTTGGCATTTTCTTCAGCCCACATATCACCTGCTCTGTGCCGTAGCTCTGCTCTGTGCGGACACAGACATAAAATTAGTATTGGCGTGTTTGACGAGGCGGATGGACAGGTGGGATGTTTAACCTGCCCTGTGATGCAGGCTGTTACAGGAGGGTGACGCTGTGGACGAGCCGCGCGCTGGCGGTGCCGCGGTGTCCGCGAGCTCCAGTGCACAGGTCCCGCACACCAGTACAAGTTTAGTGCCGACAGCAGCGGCCGTAATGAAATATGACGGACTCAGTATTCAGACCTTGAGTCCGTGACGGGACCGAGTCCAAATGCGCTCGAGTCCGAGACAAGACCGAGACAAAAGTCTCGCTTTAGCGGAGGAGGAAGTCCAGCAGTGTGGGGGTGTCTACTGAATGGTGGGGCAGGTGTGGGTCCTGCTGCGGTGCTGCTCGGTTAAGGGGGCGTGGGTGTGTTTTGAAGCTGAGTTTGTTCGTATCAGTGATATCGGCCACACGCGGAGCTCGTATGCTGGGGTCATGCACGGTTCGGTTGCGCTCGCGCTGGGCGTGCCGCGCTTTAGGTGCGATCCAGGCTTGGGCACGATTCTAAAGTCCTAGTGTGAGTTTGCCCCTAATGTTTGACACATGTAGAACGTTTACCTCGTCACGTTACGTCTGTGTGCAGTTCTCCTTATTGTGGCTGCAGAAGCACTCGCACATGTGCGCCTGTTTTGTTTACCACGTTCGCACAATGAAATATTTACTCGCAAATGTGAGTGAAATGGGCGCACTGTAGAGCCCTGGACGTGTTCGCTGTCGTCGTGTTGTTGGTGTGTTTTTTACACACGCCAGGTGATTATTTAAAGCTTCGAGCTTCGTATGACGACATTTCCTCTGATCAATCAGTGCACAGCTCTGTCCACGTCACATTGTCGTATCAGTTCAGCAGGGTTAGAGCCGCTCCGAAACAGGTACAGAAAATCCTAACGGCTTCAGGTCCAACCTCCAGTCGAAAAGCAAACAAAGCCTGTCGTGCTGTGCTGTACTAAACTGTGCCGGAGGAAAAGACCCAATAGCGAGACGTCCAAATAGTGAACGTCTTTTGCACGTCATTTAGTTCAGAACTGGTCTCAGACCGACGGATGCCATCTGCACGTCCGGAAGATGAATAATGTTTAGTAGGGAGAGAGGGAGAGAGGGACAAGGAGAGAAAGAGGGAGATGTTACTGCTTTGTCTGGAATGTTTCGCAGTATGGCATTAAACCTTTTTATCTTCATGGAAACCAAGGAACCAGGTCATATCTGTGGAGAGGCGACCCCGCTCACAGTCAGAATGAATGTTTTTCTAGGTATTTTTGAGCTATAAAACCACCTGTGAGTGAATACATGTAAAAGTCGAGCTGTTTACTGTCACACTGCGGAACATCCCAGGAGGAGCAGTGACATCTCCATAGAAACAAGCAGGTGACAGACCTTCGAACAAGAAGTTACAGAGTTCAGCTTTATAAGAGATGAAGTAAAAGTGCAGCGGTACCGTCCACTGAGCGGCTCCAGTCCCTCCTGCAGGACACAGTGCAGAGTCGTCTGAGCGCCTCCTTCAGGATCCAGGAAGAACAACCTCATGACGACACCCAGAAGAAAAGACCATTTAGAGTAACGACTGAGCTCTGTGCGGACCACACCTGAGAGAGGGAGAGAAGAGAGGAGAGAGGGAGAGAGGGAGAGGAGAGGAGAGAGGGAGAGAAGAGAGGAGAGAGGGAGAGAGGGAGAGTAGAGGAGAGAGGAGAGAGGAGAGAGGGAGAGGAGAGAGGGAGAGAAGAGAGGAGAGGAGAGAGGGAGAGGAGAGGAGAGAGGGAGAGGAGAGTAGAGAAGATAGGAGAGAGGAGAGGATAGGAGAGAGAGAGGAGAGAGAGAGAGAGAGAGAGAGAGAGAGAGAGAGAGAGAGAGGAGAGGAGAGAGAGAGGAGAGGAGAAGGAGAGGAGAGAGAGAGGAGAGGAGAAGGAGAGGAGAGAGGGAGAGGAGAGAGGGAGAGAAGAGGAGAGAGGGAGAGAGGAGAGGAGAGAGGAGGAGAGAGGAGAGGAGGAGAGAGAGGGAGAAGAGAGAGGGAGAGAGAGAGAGGAGAGGAGAGAGAGAGGGAGAGGAGAGAGAGAGGGGAGGAGAAAAGGAGAAAAAGAGAGGATAGAGAGGAGAGAGGAGAGAGGAGAGAGGAGAGGAGAGAGGGAGAGGAGAGAGAAGAGAAGAGAGGAGAGAGGAGAGAGGAGAGGAGAAAAGGAGAAAAAGAGAGAGGAGAGGAGAAAAGGAGAAAAAGAGAGAGGAGAAAAAGATATACAGAGAGAGACGGGGAACAGAAGAGAGAAAGAGTGAGAAGAGAGAGACAGAAAGAGAGAGAGATATGCAGAGAGAGACAGGAAAGAGAAGAGAGAGACAGAGAGGGAAAGAGACAGAGGGGAGAGAGAAAGAGAGACAGAGGAGAGAGAGAAGAGACAGGCAGAAAGAAAGAGACAGATATACAGAGCCAGGGAAGAGAAGAGCGAGACAGAGAGAGAAGAGAGAGATAGAGACAGATATACAGAGAGAGACACAGGCAGAGACAGAAAGAAAGAGAGAAGAGAGGGAAGAGAGAAAGAGAAAACGACATACAGTGAGAGACAGGGAAGAGAGGAGAAGAGAGACAAAGAAAGGAAGGAAAGAAGGAAAGAGAGAGAAAGAGACACCGAGAAAGAAAGAGAATATAAACACAAAAAACAAAAAATTTACTCATTTTCCTCAATGAAAAAGTGTTTAAAGGAGTTATTCTTCAGGAGGAGGGTCTGCCACTTGCTTGTTTCCATGGAGACCATGCTGCTTTGCACGGACTGCTCCACAATATGGCATTACAGTTATCCATACTCGAGTAATCTATGCAACTATCCAGAGATGAAAACTTAAGACTCTTACCCTAGTGATTAACAATTTAAAGTAAAATATAACAAATCCTCAAAATGTTTCAGAATATTCCAGGCAAAGTAACAACAAGCCCTCCACCAGTAAAGTTCCGTAGTGCAGCTTTAAGCGGCTCTGTTACTGACCTGGGTGCACGGAGAAGCAGGACACGCTGGTTCCTTCGAGCTGATTGGCCAGTTCCCGAGTGAAGAGCACGTTGCAGAGTTTACTGTGGCAGTAGGCCTGGAAGAAGATTGTATTTATTTGGTTAAAAAGATACAGAACTGGGGGAGATTCTGTGACAGTGAGGACCAGGGCGTGACAACCGTAGTTTTACGAGGATTCACATGGTTCGGGGGGACGTACTAAAGGCGGGGACACTGGATTTAACTAGGGATGTAATAATAACGTAAATCTGGTGATATCGTATCGTCAAAGGTCTCACAATAATATCGTGGAGCATCACAACATATCGAATCCCAAGTCTCTTTGCTTAAATGTAGTGCTGCCGCGATTATTCGACGTTGTCGACGTAATCGATTATGAAAATGAGTCGACTACAATTTTTTGGTCGAATATTCGCCTTTATTTATTTTTGGTCTCAAACGGCTCGTCCAGAGACCTTTTGCTTGCCTGAGATCAGGTATTTCCCCTCCACACCACTAGTCGTACTACACTCGAGGCCGACACCGGTGCGGCAGGCAGCGGCTACACCCGAGGCGGACACCGGCGCAGCTAACAGCGGCTACACCCGAGGCGGACACCGGCGCAGCTAACAGCGGCTACACCCGAGGCGGACACCGGCGCGGCTAACAGCGGCTACACCCGAAGCGGACACCGGTGCCGCGGGCAGCAACTGCGCCCGAGGCCGACACCGGTGCTGCTGACAGCGGCTACATCCGGGGTTGACGCCGAGGTGGCTAACCTCGGCTTCACCAAAGGCTAACAGCAGTGGTAAATAATGGCACCGCCAAAGAAAACAAACTTGAGGAAGTATTTGCCGTGCGCACTCTGCTGGCTGGTCTCTCTCTTTCTCGACCACGACCACGATGCATGAGGTATTGAGCATACCGTTGCATATGCTGCTCGTGCAAACTCGTTAAATTGTGTGTGCATATCGTTGTTCAACATTGTTGAATGAGCACACACAACAGACATAACAGCAATAACCTTTGCAACTCGCACGCACGGCACACACAAGGTAAAATCTAACACACACACTTGTGTGTGTTAGAACCGCTTTTTTTATTAGTCGTTTAGATTAGTCGACTAATCGAAAAATTAGTCGAGAGATTAATCGTTAGAAAATTAGTCGTTAGTGGCAGCACTACTTAAATGAACAGTTGTGATGCAGAAATAGCTAAAAACAGAGGGAACTACATAGACCATGATCCTTTGCTCCGTTTCAGTGCAGACGACATGAAGAAATAACTGTTCTAAGCACTTTTACATCGTCATTCTTTGGATTAATTGTGATTGTGAAGCATTTTTAGAGGAAAAAGGAGCAGATTCACCACAAAATACTGCAATAAATCTGGTACGGTGAGATGTTTATGGTGAAAATATGGTACAGAGAGATTTGGATTTCGTTCCATCCCAAATGACAATAAATGTACCAAATGAACTGGTCAAAGCATTTTATAACGTCAGTCTTGTTATTATGTAGAATATCGTAATATCATAAGCTTTCCCACGATATTGCAATAAATATCGTACTGTGAGGCTTGTACCGTGATGATATCGTATCGTGAGACTTAGGATATCGTTACACCCCTAGATTTAACCAATTAAAATATATTTAGAGCAACTTGAGTGTGTTGTGAAATGAAATAAAGTCGAGTATACACAAGGACAAACGCCGTCTTTGTCACACCTTCATTGCGTCCCTCTTCTCTTCACTTCCTCGGACCATGTCTTTGGTTTGGTCGAGGAGGGCGAAGTCTACGTCTCCAAAGTAGTGGAGCATAGATGCCAAGGTAATGATCCGACTGGGGGCGCACTGCTTCAGTCTGTCCAGCAGGAGCAGTGTGAGCAGGAAGTGCCCCAAATGATTCACTCCAATCTCGATCCCAAAGCCTTCCTGAGTGCGTCCGCCGCTGATCACACCTGCGCAGAACAGACGGGTTTTGTTTAAGCATGAGACAGGGTTGGGCGGTAACACAGTAAAAAAAAAAGTAACAACGGCATCAGTTTCATTAGCGTCATTAAAAAAATGTGCAGCGCATAAGGACCTAATATAATGTTAGGAGCATTTTGGCTTCAGGCCGAATGACAGGGGAGAGATGCAAATGTTGACGGAGCTACGACCCTGCGTCAGGCCAGAGATCCCACCACAGTCGCTTCAGACGCGGGGCACAAACGTCGTTACGCTCGGAGATTTCCATCCACACGCAGCAAGGAATAAGAAAAAAACATGACTGATGTTTCGTGTGCGACGTTGAGGAGAAACGTTTGCGATGGAGACGTTTTATTGAACGAGAGAGTCAAGAGGAGAAAGTTCCCGCTCGAGGGCGAAGTCAGACTTTCACGGAGGAGACGGTAACTTCTCCGAGTGCCGAGAGTGCGGGTCTGTCAGATACAACATGCTGCAGTGGGAAATATCACACGCCGTGGACTGTCGCCTTTTACTTTTTACTCCAGAATCTGCCTCTTCTGCGCTTTTCTTGTCTTGACGTGTCCCAGATCATTAAATGGAGGGAGATACGCACTGGTGAAGTTTGATTTGATCAGAACTTGTGCCTCATCTTCAAATATAAAGCTTCTCTTCTGTTTCTGAATGGTTTAGGTCAGTGGTTCTTTACCTTGTTGGAGGTACTGAACCCCAATAGTTTCATCTACACATTCACCGAACCCTTCTTAATTGGAAAAATAAAATATGTTTTTTTCACATTCCAAACATAGGTATATATATTTTATAGGTCCTCACATGTGAATCCATGTTGCACATATTCGTCCAACCACTTTCTTTTTTTGCTCGACATAGTTAGTATGAAGGGAAAATATTAAGAAAGAAATTACACAATGTACCATAACAACAGTCACAAGACTATTGCACACACAAAATTTCCTGCAGCCAATAACGGCCAAACGGGGCGAGTCATCATGAATCATATGAGTTGGATGTGAGTCTTGACCCCTGCCGAACCCCTGAAACTGACTCACCGAACCCCTGGGGTTCGATCGAACCCAGGTTAAGAAACACTGGTTTAGGTGCAAAATAATACAAAATAACTCTTAATTAGTCATGATAATACCGTATACACTGGTAAAATGCTGAGAAGGTTTAACCGTATCAAAATTTGGATACCGCCCAACCCTAGCATGAGAATGACTAGATTAAAGCTGCACTATGTAACTGATGTCATTCCTCTGCTTGGAATGTTCCACAGTATGAAAATATTTTGCGTCGTACCCCTGGTTCAAATGAAGACTCTTTGTGTCACACACCTGCGTTGTTGATGAGGAAGTCGAGTCTTGGTTCCGTTTTCAGAAAAGTCTGGACGAAGTCTCGGACCGACTGCAGACTGGACAGATCCAGAGGCATGAACAGAACCTGCTGATTCCCACTCTCCTGAAAGAAACCAGGAGGAACACAAACATTAGAAAAGGATAAAGATTAAATGCAGCTTCTGTCGGACTAAAGGACACGACTCAGTGGAATATGAGTGTTCTTTTTGTGGCAGAGGATGTGCTGCTGATGGTCAGTCTGTTCTGTGCATGTATCGTGTTGGAGATGGTTCATTTTTGGATGGTGGTTCAAACTTTTCAGAGATCATACTGTGCCGGTCGTACGTGTGCAGGTTCAGTCATGTCACTCCTGTACGCTCTAGGGATGAGAAATGATTTTCGAATACTCAAATATTCGTTATACGTTCAAATATCGAATAGTAATTTCGAATGTTGTTTTAGCCATAGCGAGTAAGCGTTTACTTGAGTGTGCCTGCAACGTCTGTGCCATCGGAGCGAGTGTTTTCTGCAGCTAGATTAAGTGTCAATAGACTGCGCGCCCGTCTCCACCCCAAACATGTGGACTAGAGCATGGAAACCCGATTGAAGCAGACGGGTTCGGGCAAGTATTTAGAACTTATGTTCGGGTTCGGGTCAGACTCGGACAGATCAGTGTGTCAGTTGTTTCCTGTCTACAGTAAAACCACTCGCTCTGAGACTCTGAAGTGTTCAAAGATCAGAGCTCTGCACTTCCAGTTTAGATACAAGTCAAACTGTGTTATTATTATTTGGGAAATGTGGTGCAATACTTCAGATACGTGGGGGGGTCGATTTTTGAATAATATTCGAATAGTTGTCATCGATTTTTTAATAGTGTTTTTGTCAACAAATCACATCCCTAGTAGAGTACAGTCAATTTATTTACGGCGGATACCATTGTAATGAAAAAACTGAAAGGTTTAAATAAATCACATTAGACCCAGCAGTAGTGGAGGGTGCTGTGCATGTTATAGTCCACAACAAGAAGAAGGAAGAACGAGGAAGGTAATATTTTTGTGCGGGAGCGGGACAGTAAGGCAACATCTCTTGAAGTATGAAATGTCAGAGCCCAGACGAACTTTGTCCTTGTTCTTCCCACCTCAAGAACAAAGTTTGTAAGCTTGTAAGAAAATAAGAATAAAATACATATATTTCTGTGAGCACTGACTCTGCGTATGTCGTAGACTGCAGCCTCGGCGCGCTCTTTACTCCGGCAGGCTAGAATCACCCGAGCTCCTCTTTTGGCCAAGCCCAGAGCTGTGGCCTTCCCTATGCCAGTGTTGCTCCCTGAAGAGAGAGAAAAACACAAAAAAATTCACAAAATCCACAAAATTTTCTGACCTGTTACAATGTTGTTTCCTCGTCAGAAACACAGCTGGAGTTGTGATTTGTTTCATTCACATGTCACAAAACCCTGCATATTTAGGCTGAACTCTTCTCTCAAACTGAAAACGCTCTGCTCCACCTTGTGATGTCATGCGGTAATACTCAAAGAGAAGCTGTATGGAGTCTAAAAGCAAACTCCACACAGCTTCACTAGGATCATTTGGAGCCTTTCAGCCCTGCCAGTCTCAAGTCTACACAAGATAAAAAGGTGCATGCTGACTTGAAAACTACCACTTCATGACAACACTTTGAGCTTTGGAGATGTAGACAGACAAATAATAAAAGAAATATAATAAATGGTAACTCAGACATTTGTGAATGAAACAAAACACAATTCCAGGTATGTTTTTGACGAGGAAACAACCATAAAACAATGACTTAAAGCTCATCAAGAGTCAATTTTGTGTAATATAGGATCTTTAATAATTAATAAAATAATATCATTTGTTGAAGTTACTTTGTATAAGGCTATATATTTCATATTTTGTTTGAAATTGAACGTGTATCTATAAAGCCACATGGTTATAATGTTAAATGTGTTCTGAATAAACTTAATCAGAAAAGTTACACAATGCACAATTTTTGCTAACACGTTTGTTGCAAGCAAGGACATCACCAAATCACTTCCATCATAATTAATTTGTGTAAAATCAAAACAGAGCCATATACAATCATAACAAAAAGCCTTCAACAAGTTCACAATCGCTAAAACACATATGACATGGTCCGTGAACCCTGCACACGAAGTGCAAAGTTTGTCTTCTGCTATGCTACTCTCAAAGTTAGCATTACGAAGCTTTCACCTGTCACAATGGCGGTCTTCCCGTGTAACTTGGCCGGACTGGTGCATCTCGCTCCTCGGAACAAAGTGTAGTGAATAAAAATATATAATAAAACTGCAGCAGAGACGCACCCGAGCAGAAGCGACATTCTCACGTTTACGGTCCTCCTGTGTTTACTTCCGGTCACACTTCCGGTACAAAATAAAACCGTAAACGAATTGATTTTTATTTTAGTTTATTTTTTATTTTTTTGTTTTCGCATATATTTTCACTTTTTAAGTTTTATTTTAACTTTAATTAAATAAATAAGCTAGCTGTTTTTTTCATTAATATTACAATTATCTAAAGTGTAAAAACAACTCAAACACAACTACAAAAGTAATTATTCTGGGCAAAAACATCGGCTTTAAAGCTGCACTATGTAACTTTTTCGGTTTGCTTATGTCATAGCTCTGCCTGGAATGTTCCACAGTGTGACATTAAACTGTACTTTACATTTATTCAATTACAGGTGGTTTTATGGCTCAAAAGCACCTTGTCAAACAGGCGTTTTGACTGTGAGCCTTTCCACAGATCAGACCTGTAACTTGGTCTTGAAAAATAAATGGAAGGTATTATTATTAGTAGTAGTAGTAGTAGTAGTAGTAGTAGTAGTAGTCGTAGTATTGGTGTTGTTATTGTGCAAAATCTACAGTAGAATCCATGGCAAGAAAAATGTATTTGTTAGTTTACTTTTCAGGACTGCAGCAAAGGACTGATATTGAAAAAAACAAAAAAAAACAACTTTGAATAAGAAAAGTCATAACTTTGTCAGGTGACTTCATTTAACCTTTTCCCGCTGTTGTGCTCTGTTGAAAAAGCTTTTATAATGAATAAAATGATCAGTGTGTGACCATAAAAACACCTTCAAAACATCTCTTTCAGTGAGTATTTGCAGATGGATTAGTGCGTAAACGAAAGTGAGTTGACTTTATTTCACTACATTTATATTCTGTTCAATCCTGATTTTACACTGTCATTAACTACACTAGTTCCTTTGTTCTTGTCCCTTTTGCTCCTTATCCCTGCCTCCACAATCCCAATTTATCTACAAACCTCAAATAAAATATTAAACTGGACTTAGTGACTGCTTCATTAATCTTTTACGCTGAAGACATTACCTGGAACAAGAGAGCAATTAAGAAAACTAAAGTCAATATTTTCCAAGCCCTGTTTGTTACATTTTGAACCGTGAATCGTTTCCAGCGCTACTTCTTACAGCGTACAAAACTTTAAAATGGAAAATAAAAATATCTTTAAACAAAATCAATTATTGGCACAGACTAAACAGGAAAAAAACCCCGATATATAAATGTATGAAGTGGCCAAAATCGAGTTTATGTGTGAACAATATACCTTGAAGAAAGCAATAACACGCACGGCCACAAGAGGGAGCCATTTATATACATAACGTATGAAGGGCCTATTGCTAAATCTAATCCTAGACTAAACCTGGACTAAACCAGGACTAACACTGGGCTAAACCAGGACTAAACCTAGACCAAACAATGGACTAAACCAGGACTTGAGCAAGGACTAGAACCAAGTCTTCATCAAGATTTAAAGCTTGTAATCCTTGTTCTAATGTTGTTACCTCCTCAAAAACAAACCGGGAGTTGCATTTTATTTCACTCGTACATAATAATACCACAATAAATTCATACTTTTGTTCTACCACCACTGATTTCAGACACAGCAATAACATCTCCACAGAGAAAAGCATTTGACAGTAAATTTAGGTAAACATTTGGTAAACAAGGTGATTTTAGGTAAACATTTTATTCACAAATATAATTTTTTAAAGATTAAACCAAACATAACACACTGAATTACCTGAAACTTTTGGGCCTAACCGAGAGAAAAGAGGCTGTTTTTCTTATGTCCTTTTTCATTTTAAGTTTAATTTATTCGCTTATTAGAGATTTGAAATTGCCGCTTTAATATGTGAATATGTTTTTATTCACTGTTGTGTTATTGACCCGTTTATTTTATTTTCATGTGAACTGTTTACTTTTATAAGGTGCAGCTTTTGTTTGTATGTGAAAAAAATAAAATAGCTCCAAAAAAAGATGACGTAATCGGTGTAATGTCAGCAGGTTTGTACAGTACGTTGCTCAATGCCTCATGTTGACTCAGTCTGCAGATCTGGATTTGTGTGTGAAGAGTCAAAATACAAACTGAACTCTGGTCTACTGTAACTTTTACTGGCTAAACACGAGTTACAGAAGCTACTGTTTACAGCTCATCAACATAAACTGAAGCACTGCTCTGTCTGAAGCTCTTTTACTCAAATTAGGCTTTATTTTTATGGGATTTAAAGAACGCTTTTAAAACAAACATCAAGCAAAAAAGTATACAACAAAATACTAAATAAAAGAATAAATAAATTTGCAATCAAATTATTTGTGTAATCGTTTGGGATGCGGCTGTAACCGAAATATGGTGATATCGTATCGCCAAAGGTCTCAAAATAATATCGTGGACTATCACAAAACCTGCAAAAATACCTAAAAAACTGAGGGAACTACATAGACCATGATCCTTTGCTCCGTTTCAGTGCTCCAAATACAAGGACTGGATGGAATAGTTTAAAAAAAGTGTCTCCACACGTCTCCAACACTCTTTTCTCCTTGGCATTTGCCCAGAGTTAGGAAGAGACACTTTGTATTATTATAATTCTGCTTGATTTTCTTATTTTATGTTTTATTTCTCTGTAAATGTTCAGCACTTTGGTGAGCGTCGGCTGTTTTAAATGTGCTACACGAGTAAATCTGACTTGAATATGTGCATTTTAAGACCAAAATGATGAGCCTGCAGCAGTTACAGAGAGATTGAACAACAATTTTCCGCGGAAATGTAATTAAAATTGAGCCGGAAGTGCCCGTCCGGAACTCTACTGCAGTCCACACATCCTCTCGCTGAGCTCCCACAGTTTCTTGGCCGCGGCGTCGTCTCGCGCTTTAGCGAACAGGTTTCGGACGGTGCAGTTGGAGAAGTAGCTCCCGCTCAGAGGCTCGAGTCCCGGCTGGAGGGCGCAGTGGAGCGTGGTCTGACAGCCCTGCTCCGGAGTCTTGAGGAACCAGCTCACTAGACTTAAAAGCCTGCGCGTGCTTTGTTCGACGTATCGATCGAATTCGGTTTTCACGACACCTGGAAAAACAAATGGGGAAAGTAAGCGATGGGGATATGCAAAGATGGAAGGTGTTTTTGCCCACGGACCCGGGTGCAGGGAGAAGCAGGTCACGTTTGTCCCCTCCAGCCTCTTGTGGAGTTCGTGGGTGAACAGCACGTTACACAGTTTACTGGCGGCGTAGATGGTCAGGATGTCCGAGTGGCTGGAGCCCAGACCCAGAGCCCTGTGTCTGTTCAGGCAGTCGAAGTCAATGCGTCCAATATTGTGGGCGGTGGACGACACGTTGATCACCCTGGAGGCGGCGCTCTCCTTCAGCCGGGGCAGGAGCAGGTCCGTCAGCAGGAAGTGGCCCAAGTGGTTCACCCCGAACATCAGCCCGAAGCCGTCCTCAGTGCGGCCCTGGCAGTACACACCTGCAGGGGGCGACAGCGAGCATATAGAAAGAGTATGAGCTGCCACAGTGCTGGGACAGTCAGGAATCAGACGCTAAACGATAATAAAACATGTACTGAAACTAAATACTCATTTGAGCAGGTATCAATACTCAAAAGTCACATTCACGGGACAGAAATGAACCTTTCTTGAACGATCTGGAGCGGTATCAGACGTATCAGAGCGCATAGGGCTGTCAAACTCATTTTGGTCTGGGGGCCAAATACGACTTAACTTGATCTCAAGGGGCCGGAGAAGAAAACTCACACCATAAATACTGAAAAACAGCAATAAGTAGAAACATTTGTGCAGAGAAACATGTAAAATATTTTTATTGAAGAGAACTGTTCCTTTATAAAATATTAAGAAAAACCTGAAACTGTCTCATGTTTGTGCAGTACAACTCAATACAGTCATTTGGGGAAAAAAACAAAAAACATTTAGATGCAGATTAATAGAGAAATCATTTGAACTCAACATTCTGCACATAAAAGACAAAAAGCTCCAGACCCAGTGTTGAGAAGGTGATTTTTAAAATGTATCTCCTACAGATTACAGATTACATTCCCCAAAATGTAGTTTGTAACGTAATCCATTAAATTACGTAACGTAATCTGATTACTTTGGATTACTTGATATTGTCATGATTTTTAAAACTACATGAATGTAGCAACCAACTCCTGCAAATACTTGTTTGGATTTAGACCTGGTTTAGACCTGGTTTAGACCTGGTTTAGACCTGGTTTAGACCTGGTTTAGACCTGGTTTAGACTTGGTTTAGACCTGGTTTAGACCTGGTTTAGACCTGGTTTAGACTTGGTTTAGACCTGGTTTAGACCTGGTTTAGACCTGGTTTAGACTTGGTTTAGACCAGTGGTTCTTAACCTTGTTGGAGGTACTGAACCCCAATAGTTTCATCTACACATTCACCGAACCCTTCTTAATTGGAAAAATAAAATATGTTTTTTTCACATTCCAAACATAGGTATATATATTTTATAGGTCCTCACATGTGAATCCATGTTGCACATATTCGTCCAACCACTTTCTTTTTTTGCTCGACATAGTTAGTATGAAGGGAAAATATTAAGAAAGAAATTACACAATGTACCATAACAACAGTCACAAGACTATTGCACACACAAAATTTCCTGCAGCCAATAAGGGCCAAACGGGGCGAGTCATCATGAATCATATGAGTTGGATGTGAGTCTTGACCCCTGCCGAACCCCTGAAACTGACTCACCGAACCCCTGGGGTTCGATCGAACCCAGGTTAAGAAACACTGGTTTAGACCTGGTTTAGACCTGGTTTAGACCTAGTTTATACCTGGTTTAGACCTGGTTTAGACCTGGTTTAGACCTGGTTTAGACCTGGTTTAGACCTGGTTTAGACCTGGTTTAGACCTGGTTCAGACCTGGTTCAGACCTGGTTCAGACCTGGTTCAGACCTGGTTCAGACCTGTATAATATTATAATATATAATGTTGTCATTTGGATTATTTTTTATAATTGTCTCTTGCTTTTCTGTGAGGGTTTAAGAGTCAGGATGGGTGATGGATATGGTCAAGCGGCACATGGCAAATAAACTGATGCTGGATGAGTTTATTACACACGACATGGACCTGGATCAGGTCATGGAAGGTGTTGAAACTCATGAAGAAAGTAAAATGGTGAGTGCACTTTCTCCGGTCTTGAGAGATCTGTGGAGACAAGTCTGACATTTGACTTAGAGCACTTGGAGCACTTGGAGCACTTGGAGCACTTGGAGCACTCTTCCAGTCTCTGTTCACTGATAACTCCAGAGTTTACTGAATATTATTGCTAATATCGAAAAGGAAAAATAAACAAAAAATTGTACCTGCATGTTTAGTTTCTCTATTTGCTGATCTGAATTAAGATCAAATGAGACTTTATTATTTCCAAATGGTTCAGTTTGTCTCGGACATCAGGGAAGAATCCCGTACTAACCCATGTAAACCAAAAGAAAGACCTCTCCACAGTAGATCTACGTTACTGACCCCTCAAATATAATAATAATAATACATACAATTTTATAGCGTTTTTCAAGATACTCGGAGATGCTTTACAGGGAGAGACGAAGGCAAACAAAAGAATTAACGAAAGGTGGTTTTAAAGCGATGGATTTTCAGGGCTTCTTTAAATCTGGAGGAGTGTGGATGAGTGTCTGAGGAGCTGATGGGTGTTTTGGGCCGATGGTGATTATATTCAGTTCATGTCAGAGACGCAAATACTGTGTGTGTGTGAATTAAAATGTATTCAAGCGACACAGTGTAACTTGAAGGTTGCACATCTTCTGCATGATTCCATGAAAATAGAGTTAAGTTAAAACTGTACTTTGGAACTTTCTCCACAGAGAAAGAAAAGTGAAAAACTATAAATGGACAACGTTCCCATGGAGGCAAGTAGGAGGCCAAATAACAGATGGGTTTGTGTGTTTTCAGTGCAAAAAAAACATCAAAAATGAAAAGTAAAAGCCTTATTTTTATACTGGATTGTATATTGGTAATTTCTCTCAATGATGTTTTTGACATTCAAGAGTTTCCATCCAAGATGTTTGGGCACAGATGTAGTAATTAGACGGCTATTTAGTCCATCTAAATGTGTGGGTTTCAGTGTTCTATAATATTTGATATACTGAGGACCTTTCACTATTCAAAATGATTTTGTTACCTTGTACATTTCTACATCATTTCATCATTAGGAAACCTATAATTATGAGAACAAGTCTACGCTCTGCAGCAACCTTTGATCATGATTTATCTCATGTCGAGGGCTGGGAAAGGAGTGATATGTGGACTTTAGGCAGGACACACTTACAGTGTTAGGCCCAGGGTTGCAAAATAGTTGCTAATGCCAATGGGGTAAAGGGAGAAGTTACACAAAGATAAGTCTGTTGCTGCACATGTCTCAACCTGCACAGAATGAGCACTGACAACCAAAATGATACGATCTCCCCGTTTTGTTTTACTGAAGTTACAGTTTGCACATATAAAATTAAAATTGTAATATTAAAATATTATACAATAATAATTTTAAAACAGTTATAATAACTAAAAGGCACCAATGGCCACTAGGTGGGGCCCGGCCCACAAATGCCCCACCCTGCAGCCAACACCGCCACCTCAATCCTGATTGGCTCTTGTTGTTGCTATGATACTCGCGGCTGGATTTCAAATATGGACCTGGCTCCAGATTGGCTCCTGTAACTGTGGCATCAGGAGCCTTTTGAGCGACGCTGACGCTGTGGAGACGTCACACTCACTCAGTCCACTCCTTTTATACAGTGTATGTTGCCGACCTCTGGGCTAAGCAATGCGCAGCGTCGGGAAGAAATTCTAATTTTCATTATCATTATTATTAGACTACTGCCCCCACAACCCGGCCCAGGATAAGCGGAAGAAGATGTATTATTATTATTATTATTATTATTATTATTATTATTATTATTATTATTATTATTATTATTATTATTATTATTATTATTATTATTATTATTATTATTATTATAATACAGTTAGCAAAAATAAAAATGGGCACAACTAAATGGTATATTTATCTACTTTTTTATAAGCCTTAAAAATTACGATTTAAAAAAAAAAAAAAAAACTTTTTTCTATTTTTGCTGAGTGAATTTTTATTACAAATCAGCTGAGGGCCGGATCAAGTCTGTAGGCCTACGTACTCTAATGTTCGTATCTTTTTACTCAGTTGTGCAGCAGCTCCCACTTCTCTTTCTACTCTGGTTAGAGTCTGTTTGTGCTCTTCTCTAAAGGGAGTAGTTCACACCATTGTAGGAAATCTTCAGTTTCTTGGTAATTTTTTACATGGAAAAGCCTTCATTTCTAAGAACAAGAACAGACTGTTGAGTTTCCCATGAAAGTTTTCTTTTTCTGGCCATTTTGAGCGTTTAATCGACCCCACAAATGTGATGCTCCAGATACTCAACCTGCTCAAAGAAGGTCAGTTTTATAGCTTCTCTAACCAGCTGAACTGTTTTCCTCTGTGCTAACATGACTGCACAAGGGTTTTCTAATCATCCATTAGCCTCTGACACAACGAGCAAACACATTGTACCATTAGACACTGGAGTGAGAGATGCTGGAAATGGGCCTCTGTTCACCTCTGTAGATACTGCACCAAAAACCAGACATTTGCAGCTAGAATAGTCATTTACCACATTAGCAATGCATAGAGTGTGTTTCTGATTAGTTTAAAGTTATCTTCATTGAAAAAACAGTGCTTTTCTTTCAAAAATAAGGACATTTCTAAGTGAGCCCAAACTTTTGAACGGTAGTGTAAAATCTCAGGTTTATAAATAATGCATTGGTTGGTTCATTATCAGTTGATAATGTGATTGTGATTCAAGGTAAAGACTCAATTTGTATTAGTTTTATATGTATTGCCCCAAATCTCAATACAGTAGGTTACGTAGGACAAAGACTGTTTTTATTCAGGATATTTCTATATTTATATACAATTGTGATCACTTTGGATGATTTATTTCTAATTTTATGTATGCGCGATTTCCAGTTTAAATTATGGTCTATAGTTACTCCTAAAAACTTGTTTGCAAAGACTCTAGTGGTGAATTGTTGAGCATAATTTGATGAATGAATTTGCAGTTTTCGTTTTGCAAATATCTTCTTTTTTTTTTTTAATACACAAACAACAGTCGCTGCTTATTTACTCGATGAGGGGAGGAGGGCAGGTCTGAGTATTCGGAGCAAATGTCACGATATCGAAACACAATGCAGCCGGCTCCACTGTGACAGATCCAGATGAGCACAGGTTATACGACTTTAACTACACAAAGCACTGGGCTGAGCTTCAGTGTTTGTGGCTGTGGAAGAAGCAGGGCAGAGGTGAAGTGTGAGTCCATAGAAAGAGAAGCCCGTCTCACCACGGACTGCACAAAGAAACTGGACCGGTCTGTGGTTAATACCTCCGCAATTACTGGACAATATGGAAAACAAACTGTGTCAAAGTTCAATGTGATTTTTAGTAGGGTAAAGTAACAGAAATCAGACACTAATCGATTCTAAAACTAGTAATTTCTCCATTATGTTGTAATACAGTGAGATCTAGGGTTTAGTCGCTATTTGAAAATACCAGGTGCAGCATTTGTGAGCTAAACTTTTGGACATTTCAAGGCAAAGTACAGTGTGAAAGGCAAAGTACAGTGTGATCAATAGTGAAATCTGCCCTGATTATCACATTGTAGAACCTGAAAACCACCAATGATTAACTCATGAAGAAAGGACAAGTGTTTAATGTTGAAAATCACATTCTGTTTGCCGTTGAGTAATGAGTCTATACCTTGATATTTTGATATTTTGTTTAGGATTCTGTTCAAGTTCCACATTTTAATTGCAACCCCAAGAAGTGACATCAAGACGGAAATCTTAAAGTTGAACTCGGGCACGTTTGAAGCTAAAGTCCGTTTCTAGAGGAGGTCGAATTCTGTCAGAAGCCAAAAAACAGCACAGATCAGTGTTTCCTCGGTGGAGATCTCACTGTGGCAGTGAGTCTGTCAAGGCAACAAACTAGTGTAGTGATGGGGGCAAGTTCTGAACTTCCACGTAAAACACCAATTTGCTTCACACTGAAGAAGCTTAACACCACTTTAACCCATCTGACAACAGCCACGAGTCTAACAAACAAAACGCTCTGCCTGGTTCACTCATTAGTGTCTGGAAACGTTAGAAAACAACTTTATAAGCACCTCACACTTCCCTCTGCTGATTTCCCACTGCACAGGCCAAAGCCCAAAAGACTCGATCGCTTCTATGTCGATGTCGTTTCTAATCCCATTTATTTACGAGTGAATTATAGTTTTTGAAAATGCTGAAAAAATACATTCCCGAACCATTTTCAACAACTTTCAGTTTCTCTTCTTCACCGTCAGTAGTCGATCTTCACTTGTTGCTTCTGGCGCTCGAGCCTCTCGCTGCTGCTGGAGTCGACGATTGAGTCTTTTGGGCTTTGGCCTGTGCAGTGGGAAATCAAATCTGTAAGGCTAAAGCTGCTTATAAAGTTGTTTTCTGACGTTTCCAGACACTAATGAGTGAACCAGGCAGAGCGTTTGGTTTGTTAGACTCGTGGCTGTTGTCAGATGGGTTAAAGTGGTGTTAAGCTTCTTCAGTGTGAAGCAAATTGGTGTTTTACGTGGAAGTTCAGAACTTGCCCCCATCACTGCACTAGTTTGTTGCCTTGACAGACTCACTGTCACAGTGAGATCTCCACCGAGGAAACACTGATCTGTGCCGTTTTTTGGCTTCTGACAGAATTCGACCTCCTCTAGAAATGGACTTTAGCTTCAGACGTACCAGAGTTCAACTTTAACGGACGAGCTAATACAAGAATCACATTTCAGAACAAACAGCGTCCAACCAGACACTTCACAGCAGATTTCTGGCTTTGTTTTTGTTCCTTATTCATTAAACAAGAGACAATCACCTTTCAAAAGTGCATGTTTAACCCCAAACTGTATCAAATATGTAAATAATGCAGTAATAATCTGTCGTAACACAGGATTACAGGTGTGTATATCTACATCAACTAAGCCAAAGAAGAGGAAATCGCACCAAAACTCAACAGTGATTCTACGTGTGGAGTGAATATGTGACAGGTCTGACCTGCGTTGTTGATGAGAAGGTCCAGTCTTGGTTCAGATTTGAGGAAGTTTTCAGCAAAGTCTCGAACTGATTTGAGACTGGCCAAATCCAAAGGCATGAAGACCACGTTGGAGCTTCCACTCTCCTGGTACAGAGCACAAAACGAGCTCACATGAAGTTACAGTGGACAATGACCGTTAAAAACAATTTTAGTACATTTCTCCTCGCCTGGATTTTTCCCTTAATTTTGCTTTTAAAACTGCCCCTTTTACCCCTAATGAAGTGTTCTACCTCCTTTTGTTCAGCACAACCTGTTATTTCACAATCTGCTGCTGTAGTTGTGTCATGAGGCTGTGATAAAAGCTACAGGACCAGAAACAGGGATGAAGACAATAAAATCCACACTCTTTTATACAAAACACACAGCAAACATGTAGAAACAACCTTTTGGACATAAAAAATGCTTAATTTAGGGCCTTAGCTACAAAAGTGCAAAATATCAAGTCTGTAAGTAAATTAAAAATCTCCTTATTGCCCTAAAAACAAAAAAGTGTAATCGCTCCATGACTTTCCTGGTCCAGTCCTGGAAACAGCTCCTGTCAGGTCCAGGGCCAGAGCCACAGCACTTCTGCATTTCCAGGGTGGAAATTACATTTGGATTTGTTCATTTGGACTGAAATAAACCTTTAAATAAAAATAGAAAGAGATGCACAATTACACACACCAAGATGTGTCATTTTCCATGTGTGTGAGAATTAACTGCACTTAGAGCGACTTTTTCCCTCGTTATAAACACACACAGTCAGAGGAGTCGACCATCTTGACTCACTTCACTCTTTGGCAAAGTTTGGCTCGATCAAAATGGACGGAGCGCATGAGTTTGGGGAAAACAAAGTTCCTGTTGGACACTCGTTTTGCTCACGTCATCACACAGCGTGAGTGTGACGTAGGATAAAGCCGCAGAAATGTACGGAAACCTCTATGTCTGCACTTTCAGAGGGGAAAAGGAAGTTTCTGTCTTTTACCGTTAGAAAGTTCTGCGCGGTTATAGAAACATATTCCTCTGTATCGTATACGATGTCGCAGGTCTTCGAGGGTTAAGAACGAAAAACAATAAAACGGGAAAACAGTTTGTCATTTTTCCGTTTTAGTGTCAAACCAAACAAATGATTTCGACCTCTTTGTCCAATATTTAATTTGAAGTTTATTTCAAATTACAGTTTACGCTGTTTCCTGTTTCTCGTCATGAGTTCAACAGTCACTTTTTAAGACGCGAAAGGAAACGTGTCGCCGTAAAAGAACAATTTCAACGATTTTTCAGGTAAGTCCTTCGAGCAGCAGAAGTTCAGGGAGAAATAAACCGGAGAGAATAAAATATCAGAATTAAAATAGGCACCGAGACTGTTTTTGTTTTTTTAAATAAACTTTAAATTAAATATTGGAAATAGAGGTCAAAATCTGTTCTTTCGTTTGACACTAAAGCGGAAAAATTAAATAAACTGTTTTCCCGTTTTATTGTTTGTCGTTCTTAACTGAGATTCAAAAGAACGAACGGTGAATGGACCAGAGCAGAGAGAAAGAGACAGTTTATGTCATAAAACTGAAGTTTAGGAGAAAGAGAAAATTAAAACGACTGAATATGTGAGAAAGAAAGAGAGAGAAAGAGAAAAAGAGAGAGATACAGAGAAAGAGGGAGAGGGAGGGAGAGAGACGGAGGTAAGGAGATACAGAGAAAGAGAGATGGAGGGAAAGAGAGAAGAAGAGAGTTAATGAGAGAGGGACAGCAAGAGTGCGAGAAAGAGAGAGAGGGAAGGAGAGAGACAGAGAGAGTGAGGGAAAGAGAGAGAGGGATTAGAGAGAGAGAAAAAGAGATAGAAAGAGAGAGAAAGGGAGAGAGAGAAAGGGTGAGAGAGAGGGGGAGTGAGAGAAATGGAGAGAGAAAGAGAGAGAGAAAGGGAGTGACAGAGAGGGAGGGAGGGAGAGAGAAAAAGAGAGAAAGGGAGAGAGGGAGGGAGAGAAAGAGGAAAAGAGAGAGGGAAGGAAGGAAAAGAAAGAGAGAGATGGAGGGAGGGAGAGACCGAAAGGGAGAGAGGGAGGGAGAGAAAGAGGAAAAGAGAGAGGGAGGGAAGGAAAAGAAAGAGAGAGATGGAGGGAGGGAGACAGAAAGGGAGAGAGGGAGGGAGAGAAAGAGGAAAAGAGAGAGGGAGGGAAGGAAAAGAAAGAGAGAGATGGAGGGAGGGAGAGACAGAAAGAGAGATACAGGGAAATAGAGAGAAAGAGAAAGGGGGAGAGAAAGAGAGAGAGGGAGAGAGACAAAGAGACAGAGAGAGGGAGGGAAAGGGAGAGAGGGATTAGAGAAAGAGATTATCAATTATAATAGTACAAACAAACACAGTGAGAATGAAAAAATGTTGTTTTTTTCGTTCATGGTCGTACAAACTAATAACAACGCACAGAACCGTTTCAGATCGTATCAGAAGGTAATGTTACAGAAAAGCATGTGTTTAATGTCACACTGCGGAACCTTCCAGGCCGTAGAAACGAGCGGGTGAGTAAAGTGGGCGGTACTTCCTGACCTTCCTCACGTCGGACAGCGCCGCCTCTCCGCGCTCTCGGCTCCGACACGCCAGGATCACCCGAGCTCCACGTTTGGCCAAGTGCAGCGCCGTCCTCTTCCCGATGCCCGTGTTACTGCCTGAAACGAGGAGCAAAACAAAGCTGCACTACGGAACATTCCTGACAGCGGGATCGGCCGGAGAGAGGCTCCGGACAGGAATGTGACACGGTACAACGGGAAACACTGTGAGGGACAAAACGCTCAACTCCGTCCTGCGGAATATGAACTGTATTTCATTAGAAAAAGCAGCAAATCATTAAACCCGTTTAGTCTTAGTTTAGACCTGGTTTAGTCCTGGTTTAGTCCTGGTTTAGTCCTGGTTTAGTCTTAGTTTAGACCTGGTTTAGTCCTGATTTAGTCCTGGTTTAGTCCTGGTTTAGTTCTGGTTTAGTCCTGGTTTAGTCTTAGTTTAGACCTGGTTTAGACCTGGTTTAGACCTGGTTTAGTCCTGATTTAGTCCTGGTTTAGTCCTGGTTTAGTCTTAGTTTAGACCTGGTTTAGACCTGGTTTAGTCCTGGTTTAGTCCTGGTTTAGACCTGGTTTAGTCCTGGTTTAATCCTGCTTTTAGTATTAGTTTAGACTTGGTTTAGACCTGGTTTAGACCTGGTTTAGTCCTGGTTTTAGTATTAGTTTAGACCTGGTTTAGTCCTTGTGACGGAGCAGGTCCGTCCCTGAGAGCACGGTCCCCGGGGGAAAGCGTGGGAAGACGCGTGCTCACCTGTTTCCTTGGGGGCTCCGCGCTGCGGGCTCCGCGCTGCGGGCGCTGCGGTGCGGGCGCTGCGGTGCGGGCGCTGCGGTGCGGGCGCTGCGGTGCGGGCGCTGCGGTGCGGGCGCTGCGGTGCGGGTGCGCAGTGGACTTCGCTTTTGCGTGTTCTCGGTCGCGACTGGGGGTGCGCACTTGGAGGCGCCGGAGCTGTCCTTCAGAGACCCGCGGTGGTCGACTTTTACTTGCCCTCGCGCTGCCGCTGCTGTCGCGTCCCGGTGCGCACTGGCAAACCCGGACACATCCACGTGAGGAGCTTAAATCCTCCCGTTGTGCGCGCTCCGGGGTCATGTGAGCCACAGGTGACTGGCATGGACAATTAACTGTGTTTTATTTGTGTTTAACCCATTTTCGGGCATTTATGGATGTGAGATCAAAGCAATTCTCTATGTGTAACTGTTGGCCCCAGTAATATTAATCATTTGGTTGTAGAAATGATTTAATTAAGCTTTTAGAGGGGAGTTACGTAAGGTGGGAGGGGCGAGGGGTGTATAAAGGTGCACCCTGCCGCTCAGCACCTGGGGGTGTCAGTCTAGTCTCTACTCTCGTCGTGTCTGGTCGGGTCGTGTCTTGTCGTGTCCTGGCTACAATGAAGGTAGTGTTTCGCTGGAAAAGCGAGGGAGTGAGCGAGCAAACGACTGAGAGACTAAGGGAGAGTGGAGTGAGAGCTAGAGAGAGACTTGAAGGAGAAGTCGACCTTTTTGCCTGCCCTGTAAATAGACCTTTTTTCCCACTGTTTCACTGTAAATATTTCATTTTTGCGCCTGTTTTTCCTGTTCTGCACTGTGGAATAAAACATCCTAAACGAGCATCCCGACTCAGCCTGAGTGTTTTGAAGAGGACCCGTGACAGTCCTGGTTTAGTCCTGGTTTAGTTCTGGTTTAGTCCTGATTTTAGTATTAGTTTAGACCTGGTTTAGTCCTGGTTTTAGTATTAGTTTAGACCTGGTTTAGTCCTGGTTTAGTCCTGGTTTAGTTCTGGTTTAGTCCTGGTTTTAGTATTAGTTTAGACCTGGTTTAGACCTGGTTTAGAGCTGGTTTAGTCCTGATTTAGTCCTGGTTTAGTCCTGGTTAAGTTCTGGTTTAGTCCTGGTTTAGCCCGGGTTCAGTCCTGCTTTAGTTCTGGTTTAGTCCTGGTTTAGTTCTGGTTCAGACCAGGACTAAAACAGAACTGAACCAGGTCTAAACGAGGACTAAATCAGGACTAAACTAGGACTAAACCCGGGCTAAACCAGGACTGGACCAGGACTAAAGTCCTCTCACAGGGTTTTCTATACATTCTTGAGCCATAAATCAACTTAAATAAAGTCACTATAGAAACGCAACAGGATCTGCTGTGAAATATCAAACGTAAAAGTTCCACAGAGCGTCTTTAAATGTGCTTATTCATGTTAGAATATCATATAATACTGATAATTACCGGTAACTATCGCGGTCTTCCCGTGCAGCTGGACGTCGCTGGTGCATTGTTTTCCTTTCACTATAATTTCGTGATAAATAAACACGACGGCGGCGAAAACTGCTCCACAGATCAGTAAACCCCACATGTCCGGATCCGCTGCAGCACAGACGCACTGAGGCGACAGGAAGTCCGCGCGCGTTCACCGCACTTTTCCTCTGCCCATTGCGCAACTTTTTGGCGCAATGTCGAATCAGACGTGCGGGTGTGTCAATGACGCGTAAGGATTTTCAACAGGGAAATTCTAAAACCTAAAAAATATGAGTTTCTGTTGAACTTTCGCAAATATCTTTAGTGTCATTTAGTGTAAAATCTCATGTGGTGCGACCGAGAATAACATTAAAACTGTTTTATTTTCTAAAACATGGTTGGGATTTTAATCTAAGTTCTGAGTAATATGAAGTGTATAGAAACAAACTGTTGTGTTTCTTTAGATTTTTAATGCATATTGATATTTTCTTTCACCTGCTTGTGTTTAATGAACAAACTACTGCCCTGGAAAATGAAGAAAAATGAAGAAAAATGAAGAAAAATGAAGAAAAATGCCTAAAGAACCATTCACCCAAGTCGACTTTGTCTGTTATTAAAATTCCTGCTGTTATTAGTCGCACCACATGACATTTTAACACTTTAAGCACAAAAAACAAGCAGAAAACCTCAGGATTTCTGGGGGAAAAAAATGATTTGATTCCGTGGAGGTCAGAGGTGCTACAGAAATGTGACATATTCTTTTCTTTTGCACTTTTGCACTATTCACCATTTATTTACACGCAGGGGAGAGAGAAACACAATTTTGATTCTTTTTTAACGTTTTTCGTATTTGACAATAAACATTTGAACTTGAAACAAATGATGTGTATTTTAAGCACCGGTATTTCCAGTATAGTCACAGCACATACTTACATACTGTCGGACACACAGGCCCGGTAACGATCTGAGGGCCCGATTATGACATTTGAGCCTTTTTAACGAAAATGTTCTTTTCTATCGGCACTTTTCTACTTGTGTTCTTTTTAATTAAAGCTTTTCTGGTGGAGGATCCTCCAAATGCGTTTCTCCATGGACATGCAGTCACTTTGTCTGGAATTAAACCTTTCTATCGTCATGGAAACCAAACTAGACCCAAGTCATGGGTCAGATCTGTGGAGAGGCGACGCCGCTCACAGTCACATTCGCCTGTTTGTCCGGGTATTTTTGAGCAGTAAAACCACCTGTGATTGAATGTAAATGTAAAGTGGAGCTGTTTAATGTCATATTATGGGACATTCCAGGCAGAGCTATGACGTATCCATGGAAACAAGCAGGAAAGACGAGACGCACCCTCCACCAGAAAAGTTACACAGTGCAGCTTTAAAACAATTTCTTCTTTTTTCTTTTTAAATTTCAACTTTGAGAAGCGAGAGTGAAGTTTTTTGTGATGGTAAAACTAACGACAACTAGCATCCTAATTGGGCACTTCCTGATTAAAGGATGATCAAATGTTTTCTTAATAAATAATAAAACGTGGACAGTAGGGTCGCCTCTCCACAGATCTGACCTGTAATGGTTTAGTTAGTCCTGGTTTAGTCCTGGATTAGAACAGTCACTTTATCAAAAATATGAACTTTTTAAAGGCGCATTGTGTAATTTTTCTCATGAAGACATTCCGCACTATGGCATTAAACCAGTGGTTCTTAACCTGGGTTCGATCGAACCCCAGGGGTTCGGTGAGTCAGTCTCAGGGGTTCGGCAGGGGTCAAGACTCACATCCAACTCATATGATTCGTGATGACTCGCCCCGTTTGGCCCTTATTGGCTGCAGGAAATTTTGTGCGTGTAATCGTCTTGTGACTGTCGTGATGGTGTTGTGTCATTTCTTTCTTAATATTTTCCCTTCATATGAACTATGTCAAGCAAAAAAAAGTGGTCAGACGAATATGTGCAACATGGATTCACATGTGCACCAATAAAATATATATACCTACGCTTTGAATTTGAAAAAAAAAATATATATATTTTTCCAATTAAGAAGGGTTCAGTGAATGCGCATATGAAACTAGTGGGGTTCAGTACCTCCAACAAGGTTAAGAACCACTGCATTAAACCTTTATTTCATCATGGAGACCAAACCAGACCAAGTCACAGGTCAGATCTGTGGAGAGGCGACGCCGCTCACAGTCAGAATGTTTGTTTTTCTAGGTATTTTTGAGCTGTAAAACCACCTGTGACTGAATGTAAATGTAAAGTGGAGCTGTTTAATGTCATATTATGGGACATTCCAGGCAGAGCTATGACGTATCCATAGAAACAAAAGCAGAAAAGTTGGAAAAGTTACACGGTGCACCTTTAAAGCGCCAGTACTTGAGTAAAAGTTGTGTTTCGTCTTGTGACAATAGTAAAAAAAAAAAAACGTGATTTGTGTTTCTTGCAGCTCCAGATCTGATTTAGTTTGTCTCATTTCTGTGTCTGTCCTCTGAAAATACCAAATGTTAATGTTTTATTTAAAGTTTTGTCCTTCATATTAGATTAACTTCAGATCAGATGTCACGTCCTCACAGTTTTCTTGAGTATTAGTTTCAAATACAATTAGTTTTCACCTTGAATGTTCCCGCTGACTCCAAATGGGAGTTCTGAGTGAAACATGAAAGAGGTGAAAATATTAACACCTGTTCTTTCCCTGCCCTCCCAGAATGCACAAGACACTAGTTGCTGCTGCCCTCTAGTGGTGACATGTGACACACCTACAATTAATGTCACCGTTTTGTACATTGTTATAGTTAAAGTTGAACTCTGGCACATTTGAAGCTAAAGTTCGTCGCTAGAGGAGGTCGAATTCTGTCAGAAAACGGCACAGATCAGTGTTTCCTCGGTGGAGATCTCACTGTGGCAGTGAGTCTGTCAAGGCAACAAACTAGTGTAGTGATGGGGGCAAATTCTGAACTTCAACGTAAAACGACGATTTGCTTCACACTGAAGAAGCTTAACACCACTTTAACCCATCTGACAACAGCCACGAGTCTAACAAACAAAACGCTCTGCCTGGTTCACTCATTAGTGTCTGGAAACGTTAGAAAACAACTTCATAAGCACCTCACACTTCCCTCTGTTGATTTCCCACTGCACAGACCAAAGACCAAAAGACTCGGGTTGGGATGGAGTGTATGGAAGAGTGTGTCACATTAATAATAATAATAATAATAATAATAATAATAATAATGCATCAGTTTTATACAGCGCTTTTCAGGACACACAAAGATGCTTTACAGAGCATTATTCACTCACTCCAGACCCGGTGGTGGTAAACTACTATTGTAGCCACAGCTGCCCTGGGGCAGACTGACGGAAGTGAGGCTCCAATCTGCACCATCGGCCCCTCCGATCACCACCAACACTCACGCACACTCCACTTTCATACTGGGCAATGTGGGTGATGTGTCTTGCCTAAGGACACTACGACAGTTTTTAGCACTGGCGCCCCCCTGTGGCACCTGGAATTCCCAGTGTCTCCATCCAGGTACTGACCAGGCCCTGCTGAGCCTCTGAGATGTGACGGGATCAGGCTTTGACGAGCAGGTATGACCACATTGTCCATCCTTGACTCGTGTGTGGGTCAGTATCTAACATGTGCACTTTTTGACTTATTTGCGAACACGGTTTTCTTTATTTTGGCCAAACAAATACAGTTTAAACCACTCTTTCCTGTTGGCAGAGATCAGGTCCTTTAGACTTGATATTGTACTGATATAGTCCTAGTTTAGTGCTGGTTTAGATCAAATTGGTCTAAAATTGGGACAAGTGGGACAAATCCTCTGTGGTGTTTTTGTATTATTCTAAAACCCATGAAAACAGAGGTTTTAAAAATTGGGTAACTTAAAGCGGGGGAATTTTACAAAACATGTTTTACAAGTTTCTTTTTAATTTTTGATGCTCTGAGTGAAGGTTCAAGGTATTTTCAGCTATGAAAATAAAGGTAGACAAGTTTAATGCCACACTGCGGAACATTCAAGACAACAACAAAAAAGTGACAGATTACCTATAGTTACACAGTGCAACTAGTTTAGTCCTGGTTTAGACCTGATATAGTCCTGGTTTAGACCTGATATAGTCCTGGTTTAGACCTGATATAGCCCTGATTTAGACCTGATATAGTCCTGGTTTAGACCTGGTTTAGGCCTGATATAGTCCTGGTTTAGACCTGATATAGTCCTGATTTAGACCTGATATAGTCCTGGTTTAGACCTGATATAGTCCTGGTTTAGACCTGATGTAGTCCTGGTTTAGACCTGTATTAGACCTGATGTAGTCCTGGTTTAAACCTGGTTTCGACCTGATATAGTCCTGTTTAGGCCTGATATAGTCCTGGTTTCCTGGTTTAGGCCTGATATAGTCCTGGTTTCCTGGTTTAGGCCTGATATAGTCCTGGTTTAGACCTGATGTAGTCCTGGTTTAGACCTGTATTAGACCTGATATAGTCCTGGTTTAAACCTGACATAGTCCTGGTTTAGACCTGATATAGTCCTGGTTTAGGCCTGATATAGTCCTGGTTTAGACCTGTTTTAGCCCTGGTTTAGACCTGATATAGTCCTGGTTTAGGCCTGATATAGTCCTGGTTTAGACCTGATATAGTCCTGGTTTAGACCTGATATAGTCCTGGTTTAGACCTGATATAGTCCTGGTTTAGACCTGATATAGTCCTGGTTTCCTGGTTTAGACCTGATATAGTCCTGGTTTCCTGGTTTAGACCTGATATAGTCCTGGTTTCCTGGTTTAGACCTGATATAGTCCTGGTTTCCTGGTTTAGACCTGATATAGTCCTGGTTTCCTGGTTTAGACCTGATATAGTCCTGGTTTCCTGGTTTAGACCTGACATAGTCCTGGTTTAGTGCTGTTTAGATCAAATTGGTCCAAAATCTGGGACAGTTCTGGTGTAAAACTTGTGCCAAATCACTGGTTCTGGATGAATGTTCTGGGACGGGGGACACGCCACGAGCCCGTCTGATAGAACTAACAAAAAACAAGACTCCCAACAGGTTCGTTCTTAGAAAATCTTTTTGTATTTACACGTTTGAACAGACAAAGCCAAGTACAGACAAGAGTGCTTATGTACAAAGCAGCACGATGGTAAAACGAGTGCTAAAATGGACCGTATTTACAAAAGGAGACTAGGGGGGGAGGAGGAGGAGGAGGAGGAGGAGCAGGACTAGCGAGCGTACGAACCAATGTTTTCTCACTACGGTATCACAAAGTCAATGGGCTATACAGTTAAAAACCAAAAAATGGCGAATTCTACACAGAAATCCAACGCCTCTCCAAATCGAGACTTACTGAATTTTCGTATTTACATTATGTACAGAGAATAGTGTGTAAGCATGTATGGTTTTCTCATACATTAATAGCTACCAGTGGTGCAAACGCAGCAAAAGAAACGAATGTAATGAGTTTAATACTAAAATAAAATGTGCTAAATGTGAGACCGACGTATACTTAAACTAACGAATACACTGGGCGACGTCGTTTTCGAGCGCGAATCCAAAAAAACCAAAGCGCTCCCTCGTCCGACAGCAAACAAGGTAACATAACGAACGGTGTCAGCCGCTTTTTCCGAAAAACAAAGAGATTGTCGATAATACTTCAAGTTCATGCAAAGAGTAAAAAATAAAAAAATATATAGAGACTTTCCCTGTTGACCAACCGGCGGTGCAGTTTTTCCCTTCATGACCACGAAAGGTGCAAAACGACGCGGCGCCGGGAGGGACGGGCCAGCGTGATCGGTTCGGTCGCCGTTTTTTTTTTGCGTGTTGTGCGGAAACACATCGCGTTTTCATTCATTTTCCGTTCCGTTTTTTTGTTTTAAATTGTTAGTTGATAAGGTAACCGTCCTATTTTTTTAAACTATTCTAGTACAGGTTTTAAAATTTTTATTGTATTACTTATTTTTTCCACTTTATTTTGACTTGTACACTTACATTCATATAATTATGCCTTATTTGACACTTGTCTCTCGCTATTTTTGCGATTTATTTAGCATTTATTACTACAGTTTATATTTTTTACTCTCTTTATATTATTTTTCCTCTTACGTTATTATATTATTTGTGAGCGACGGTGTCCAAATCATTTCTAAGTCTAAGCCGTTCTACAATTTCATGTTTCATGTTCATTTTTGAAGCCCCGAGTCAAGTTTCAAGGTACTTTTAGCTATAAAAACACCTGAATATACATAAACGCATTGGTGGGCTAGGTTAATGCCACACTGCGGAACATTCGAGGCATAAACGGTGACGGATTTCCTCACCGGAATTGTTACAGAGTGCAACTTTTACGTCAAAATCCAAAATGCCGCTTCGTTTGGGTTTATAATCTTTCCGTTATAAGTTTTGAGGACAATTAACGATTTAATTGTATTAATTGTTGTTGCTATGGAAACCGTCTAACTTTTCGTTCTGAAACCCGTGGGTAGATTCAAAACAAACCGATCACGTTAGCCAATCTTTAACCGTACGTCCCGGCGTCGACCAATCCAAAGCAAACGTAGGAGGAGGAGGAGGAGGAGGAGGAGGGGCTACGGGACGACTTCCTGTGGCAGTTCGGGCCCTTCCACTTCCATGTCCGCCTCGTCCTGACTGGAGGGACTGCTGACGGCCGCGGGGGGCGCCGGCAAGCTGGCAGGTGCGCTGACGGGGACGGTCTGGGCGGCGGGCGCGCCGGTTTGCTCCTCTTTGGGCGTTTTCGCGGCGAATTCGGTGACGCTGAACACGAACTGCAGACATCCGAGTTTGACGTAGCTGCCGTGGTGGAGCAGAGCCGTGCCCTCCCACCCCGCCCCGCCGCCGCCGATCAGGCTGGAGCTGCTGGACCGGCACCCGCACACCTGCCCCGCGGACGACCCCTGCGACTGGCTGCTCATCACGCCCCCCGCAGGCAGGAGGCCGAGCAGCGCGCCCGGAGGGGAGTCGCCGTCCTCCTCCTGCTTCTTACTGCGACCTGAGAGACAAAAAGAGTAAAAAAGTCTGTTCATTTTCGATTTCAGTTCAGTTTCATGTGCTTCAGTGGTCTCTAGAGACTCCGATAACTAGAATATACAGATATAATAAACAGTCAAGCCCAAAATGATTCAGACCCTTGACAAATTTTGACTCAAAGTTACTTTTGTTCAACCTGGAAGTTTTGTCTTGATTGGAAATGCAACACAGCGTCTCCCAGAAGATAATAAGACGGAGCACATGAGGCATCACAGAGGGAAAAATGTTTCTCAGCTTTTATTTACATTTGAACTAAAAGTGGCATGTCCAAAATTATTCATACCCTTCCTCAATCATCAACAGAAAAGCCTTTATTGGCTATTACAGGCAATCAAACGCTTCCTGTAATTGCTGACCAGTTTTTTTTTTTGCACGTCTCCACTGGTATTTTTGCCCATTCATCTTTAGCGTTGAGCTCGGAGACTTTCACACTGGAGGGTCTCTTTGCCGTCACTCTGATCTTTAGCTCCCTCCACAGATTCAAGAAGAAACCTGAGACAAAACTTGGTTGAATTCTGATTTCTTACTCTTATTTGTAAAGGGACAGCACATATTAATAGAAATAATATAGAGATTATAGCCGGCGTGGCTCGTTTCCATCTGCAGTCCCTCGGTAGGTTGATGTCAAATAATGTACAGGACGGGAAAAAGAACCACACAAAAGTACATAACAATAGCACAATCAATACATACAGTACAATTCATTTCAGACAGTTCATCTGAAGTTCGAAGTCAAGAGTTAAAGAGTTACACTAACAAACCCTGATATAGAGAAAAATATTTAGTTAAACATAATATAATTTGATCACTGAACTACCACCGTTTTAAAGCTTTATAAAAGTGTTGAAAGACCTCATCTATGAGCTGCACCGGGTTCCAAGTTTGACCTGCTCGATAAGTAACTTTAAGTCAAAGTTTGCCAGGGGTATGTATAATTTTGGGCTTGAATCATAGGCCGTATAAAGAAGTGGACTCAGCGAGCGTGACGTCGCCCACAGCATCAGCGCCGCTCAAATGAGGCTCGCAATGCCACGGCTACAGGAGCGAATCTGGAGCCAGGATCTATGTTATGAAGAGGATTTTTTTTGACAGACAAAATAGCGAAAACATTTTAAGGCCAAAATGACGAGGCTCAGTGCAGGAGTTACAGAAAGAGAGGCGACAGGATCCCAATGTGAGTCAATGGGGAAAAAGGGAGAGAAGGAGCTGGAAGAGCCTCCTGGAGCACTTCCTGTTTGGAACGCGGCGGCTAACGGGTTAGCTTAGTCCACTTATATATATACAGTCTATGGCTTGAATGTGTACAGTCACTTTTGAGACTTTTGTTTGACTGACAGTTCCTGATTGGCTCTGTGGTTGCAGTGAGAAGTGCACTCAGATGTCCAAATAATAATAATAATAATAATAATAATAATAATAATAATAATAATAATAATAATGCATCAGTTTTATACAGCGCTTTTCAGGACACTCAAAGACGCTTTACAGAGCATTATTCACTCACTCCAGACCCGGTGGTGGTGCTACTGTTGTTGCCCTGGGGCAGACTGACAGAAGCGAGGCTCCAATCTGTTCACTTTCATTGCCTAGTATCACTTTCATACTAGGCAATGTGGGTGAAGTGTCTTGCCTAAGGACACAACAACAGTTTTTTGAGACTGGCGCCCCCCTGTGGCACCTGGAATTCCCAGTGTCTCCATCCAAGTCCTGACCAGTCCTGATCTGACGGGATCAGGGTTTGACGAGCAGGTGTGGCCACATATTATATTAAATATTGAACTAAGGTCCAAAATAGCCACAGCTGTAGTCATTCAGGATTCGTAGAACCATAGTTTTATTTGTAACTGCAGGAGATTGTAGTTGGTGCGGTCGCTGGATCACCACAAAGTGAAGTAACAACCGGCTGCTCTTCAGAAATCCCGAGTGGACAGATAAACTTACAAGATGAAAGAAGAGACCCGAGACCCTCTGATACACTTATCTATGACTTTGACATGAAATAAACCTATTAACCAGGCATATCAGAGTGACTCGGACCTCTTCTGTCATCTTATAGTCAACTTTGAGAACCTAAAATGAGCGAAGACTTACGGATGATGCCTTGTACTTTGGCCACCAGTCCACTCGGGGGCGTCGGCGAGGCCTTTTCAGAGAAGTCGCAGGAGTAGAGGACGTTGTCGACTGTGGTGCCGTGTTCGCTGTAGTTCAGGAGCTCGTAATGCTTTGTATTCTGTAAAAAAAAAAAAAACACAAAGCAAAGAGGTCACAGCACGAACCAGGACTAAACCAACGACTGACACCAGTGTAATTTATAACAGAAAATACTGCCGTCGCCCTTTACCTCGTCGTAGAAAATACAGGCGTGTTTCCCCGACACGTAATTACAGTGACCGTAGTTGGTAAGGCACACGTCCATGTCAGCACCTGCACAGAACACAACACAGGGAGGTTAAAAATGGGGAAAAGGAACTGAACTTTACTGAAAATATCACTATCAGGAGAGAATATTACACTTTTTTAGAATTTAATGACTAAATGTGGGCTGAGTCTTGGACAGAAACACCACGTGAGTCGTGTGATCATAGGAGTTATGTTATTTATTTGACTTATTTATTGCTATTTTATGATTTTTTATGGACTGGTACGATCACATTTTAGCAATTTACCTTTTTGTCGTCTTCATTTTATGCCTGTGCAGCACTTTGGAAACTGCTTTGTTTGTAAAATTTGCTATATAAACCAGAGTATAATATAATAAGAGTCCGAATAAGGCTTTGGATGCATGGATGATGTCTAAAAACACTTGGTTTTTGATGGGGAAATGACGTTAAAACGCAGCAGAAAGCTCCAAAAAGTCGATTTCGCGTCATCTGGGTGGAGAAGTTACAAAGTGCGTATGGTAAAAGTGTCCTTACCTGTTCCTATGTAGAGCGTCCTGTAGCACATGCTGACTGCTGGTCCTTTCCCCGTGAGGGGGTAAAACACCGCTCGCGCCTGAACCGTCTTCTGACCTGGAGAGAGGACAGAGCTCTGAGTTCAGGAGACGTCTTCACTGTGACAGACTAAACCCGACACTTGTTTTGTGTTTACAGACTCGTCGAAGCTTCTCAAAGCGCGACACCGTTTTTCATTATTCAGTCAGTCCATACGGGCTGCGGTAAACTCGTATACAGAGACAAATGTATTAGAGCATTCGATTAAATTTTCTTAAACGATCGTCGGAAAAATTTACGGTCAATTTTCGATTAATCGTTAACATTTTTAGATTAAAATTATCATCACAATTATTACTATTATTAATCTGCGTAAATAAACTCAACTTTATAACATATAAACATCACCACTACAGAGCCTCATCAGTGTGAGATCAGAATGTGTTTAATGCAGTTTTGGCACATTTGTTTACGTCTTACAGAAATGAAACTTAAAACCACATGACTCATTTGCATAAACAGCAAGAGAAAAAGCCGCTCTTTCCTTGTGCTGATGTGGTTCAGCTTCTGTTGGACTAAAGGACACGACTCAGTGGAATATGAGTGTTCTCCCTGTGACAGAGGATGTGGTGAGTCTGTTCTGTGCGTATGTCGCGTTGGAGATGCTGCGTAAACATGCGAAACCATGACACTGATGTGCAGGTAAACGCACTCTGAGGAATATAGGGATCTCCAAGGAGCCAGAGCGGAGACGTGGGACTGTGAGGCTCCAGTGTTTGTGCTGTGAGACGCAGCCTCGACTCCTGACGCGACGTTACACACAGACGCCTACATTCAGTTTGTCGATTAAAATGAACGTGATCGACGAAATTCTCAATGATCAATTATCGATTAATCGACTAATCCTGCCCGTGCCTAATTAGAGCACCTGTACATAATAACGTCAATAATAACTAAACATAAATAACGTCATAGTTTATCAAAAACCTCTTTCAAATTAGCAAATTCATTGTTATTCATTAATAAAATGACAAATTGGAATCCTTGTTGACAAATAATAACCAAAAAGGTGAATATTTAGTGTTCGCACCTTTGGCTCAGGTCTCTTTTGTTATTGAGTTACAAATAGTTTCTCGCTGTTCCCAGAGATTTGCTTTGGACAGTTTGGTGTCATTTTTGGAAAACATTAAACTTGAACATTTACGGATAACAACAATAGTTCTATTTTAGCATTAAAAATATGGTTTTGATAAAAAGATCTGGCATTTACTGGTGGATTAACCATTACAGAAGCATAAATAGATATTTTGGTAAACAGAAATACACCAAACACCTTATACCGGGTGGTGCTGCTCTAATACATTTGCTAAGCTCTGTAGTTGAGTAGGAAGCTCCAATGGATTAAATAAATGTTTTTCTTTCCACTCCTTTTCGAGCTCCAATAAGAAAAGAAAAAAAAAGTGAAATGTACATTAAGAGCACTAAATACACGTTCGCTTCTTGTGTTCATTAATCTGCTCAAAATAAATCAATTAAAGCTGCCCTGAGGTTTGACCAAGACTTTTTTTCCCATCAAGAGCCAAATATGAAACCCGAGGGTCGATACGGGGCCACAGCCGGGGTCAGTACAGGGGATAATTCACACGTGTGTATTAGAAGAGGTGAGAATGAGCCTCTAACCCTTTATTCATGCGTTCACTCTCAACAGGCTCCGTCAGCTCGACTTTATCAGGTGCATTTTCAAAAAAAAAAAAACCTGCAGTAAAATCTTCAATCTGGAGCTGGCACAACAAACGCCGTACTTACTGTCCGGGAGGGGCGGCGGTGTTTTGGAGGCGAGGGAGGCGGCTCGGGGAGAGGGAAGGCTGGGCTCTTTCTTGGGGAACAGCTGCTGTATCCTCTGCCAGGCCAAGAGTTTGATCATCTCAGAGTCCAGCTTGTCCAGCTCGATGCCTGTGCAGACGAGGAGGGCGGAAATCAGACGCTGAATCAACACCAAAAGTTACGGAACGGTAAAAGATCTGTTTATATTTGGACGAAAAAGGGTCACGTGTTGGAGTTACATCTCTGACAGCTCCAAAAAGCAGCACTAGAATGGAAACAAAACTATGAAATGGAAAACTGGAAACTGAACCGTGAAATTTATATATTAGGAATTATTTTGATCTCATTTGATCTCGTTCTCGTGGACTTAATCTCAAATTTATTAACATCATTTATACTTTTTACTCTTTGTTATTGTCATGTATTGTCATGTTTGAGCTACTGTGTCCAGATCATTTCCTTTCTGGATCAATAAAGTCTAAGTTCATTAATAAGGAAAGAAGGCGTCTGATTGGTCAGTTATTAATGTTCAAATCTTAATTTACAGACAGAAAAATGGAGGAATAAAAACACCAGGATCATGTTCAGTGGGTTAATATGTTAATATAAGGTCTCATCTTGTGGAAATTTAGTCTTGTCCCATCTCTACTAGGGGTGTGTATTCTCATGAGTCTGGTGATACGATACGATACGATACGATACGATATATCCCAATGCTAGAACAAAGGACAGTGTACTGCAATTTATCAATACTTCTAATAATATTGTCATGTCACCTTCACAAGCACAAATATGTATTGCATTAATTAAATATTTAAATCATGAGAACAGTAAATGTATCTCCAGAATTTTTGTGAAAAAAATGATTTTAGAAAATCGATTCAGACAAATTTTGAGCCAATTCAAGAATTGCGTAATGTGTTATCGCAATACATCACTGAACCGATTTTTCTTACACCCCCAAACCCCTTTTAACACTAGATTTTTCACAGCGATTGACCCAAAAAAGTCCCATTCACAGGACAGAAATGAACCTTTCCTGAATATTTTCAGAATAATCTTGAGCTGTATCAAAACACTTGGGAATAGAAAAGAAAGAACTATGATTAATGTTGCGTATTATTAGTGAAACATGCAACAGACCAAAGTATCACATGTACTAAAATTCTCAAAACAGATTCCAATCCTACAATAATACTTTAAAAAACACAATTTAAACAGCAGAATGTGATTTTTAAACATTAAATAATAATTAAATAATACGTTTTCTGTTCCCAAGTGGTCTTACATCTATTCTTTTCTCCATGGACATGTTTCTGCTTTGGAATGTTCCACAGTATGGCATTAAGACCTAACCAGACCCAAGTTACGGGTCAGATCTGTGGAGAGGCCGACCCCGCTCACAGTCAGAATGGTTGTTTTTCCAGGTATTTTTGAGCTATAAAACCACCTGTAATTAAACAAATGTAAAGTAGCGCCGTTTAATGTCACACTGTGGGACATTCCAGGCAGGCGAAATGGCGTATCCATAGAAACAAGCACCCTCCACCAGAAAAAATGACACAGTCCGTCTTTAAACGGGCAGTAAAAGCCAGAGTTTAACCAGTCCCTGCTCGACTGCACGTTACAGCTTTTGCCATTTAAGTTTGTCCGTGTTTGTGTTTCTGGAAAAATATGATGGGAAAAATAAAATAAAAAAGAGTTAAGAAGCTTCACCTCCGTCACCGTCCAGCCCGTCTCTGAGCGCGGAGAGGTGATCCATGGAGAGAGAGCTGCCTATGAGTCCAGGACCTGCCTTTACGTCTGAAAACAGAACAGGTGCAGTCAGATAAAGCACAAAAACCAGACGCAGATCCGCCTCCTCCGTCTCCTCCGTCTCCTCCGTCTCCTCCGTCTCCTCCGTCTCCTCCGTCTCCTCGCTCAAGAGAAGGTTTTGAGGAGCTTTTAGTGGTAGTTTCTTCAGGTTGGGTCTCAAGTCTCGATTATAATTTGTTTTTATCACTTATTTTCCATTTTATTTTAATTGTACTTATGCATTTATATTAGGGACGGGACAAGATCTCGTGCCACAAGATTTCGCAAACCAAAACTGCGGAAAATTATCTTACGAGAGTTTTTTTCCCCAAGTGTTTACGTTTGGATTGGATGAGAAAGGGTTACAGTTCTGAAAAGCAGCACTAGAATAGAAACAGAAATATGAAATCAAATACAAACAAAACTGCGAGGCCAAAATTCGACACTAAATTGTGCAATTTATATATTAGAAATGGCGTTAAAATCTCGTTTAGTCTCGTTCTCGTGGACTTAATCTCGTATCTGGTCTCGTCCCATCCCTAATTTTTTGATATAATTATGCCTTATTTGACCCAAATCTCTACTCATTTCAAATGTATGAATACCATTTATGCTTTTTACTCTTTGTTACTGTAATATACAGGGATGTAACAATAACCGGAATATGATATCGTATCGTCAAAGGTCTCACAATAATATCGTGACCATCACAATATATCGAATCCCAAGTCTCTTTGCTTAAATGAACAGTTCTGATGCAGAAATAGCTAAAAAAACAGAGGGAACTACATAGACCATGATCCTTTGCTCCGTTTCAGTGCAGACGACATGAAGAAATAACTGTTCTAAGCACTTTTACATCTTCATTCTTCGAGTTAAGTTTAGTGAAGGCGTTTTTAGAGGAAAAAGTCGCAGATTCACCACAAAATATCGCAATAAATCTGGTACAGTGAGGTTCATACTGTGATGATATCGTATCGTGAGTAGGGCTGCGACAACTAATCGATTAAATCGATTAAAATCGACTATTAAAATAGTTGGCAACTAATTTAGTAAACGAATAGATGACTAGTTCACGTGACAAAGTCCAAGCGGGAGAATCGGGTGTTGTGAGATGTGTCTATATTGTGTCTATAGCTCAGTGCAGGAGAGAGAGAGAGGGTGAGTGAGTGCGTGCGCCGGGGGGCGCGCTGGATGTATGTCCGCATGGAGCAGCGGAGCCGGGTCTCGCTCCGTGTGTGTGTCCCGTGTGCTCTCAGGGAAAGACAGAGAAGCCGATCGGGCAAGTAGAGGGTAAAGGTGCTACTCCTACAGTGTAGTGAGCTAATAAAGCCCCACTCTGCAGCGAAACTGCCTCCTTTTATTTACATTTTCATACACCGCAAACGCACGAGGTCCTCAAGGGAGTTAACCCCGGAGGGAAGCAATCCCCGGCCCTGGAGAAGACGATCTCCCCTGTGCTCCCCAACCACGGTTAGGGGGCGAGAACAGGAAAGGTTAACACGGGGGGAAAAAAGAGGACACTTGAGAAATGGCATCTCCCCTTTAAAATCAGTCGGACTCTGGTGAGATTTCACAAACATATTGGCAACCTTTTTTTGACATGAAAAGTAGTTGGGTTGCATTACTGGTACAAGTTAATAGGAACGTTGTTTGACACTATACAAGTTAAACCGAAGTTGCTTGGTGTTAGCTAGTTCGCACATATTAGCCGCGATTGCATTGGAACAATGTGTTTCTAAGCCATTAACTAGTCCAGTTAACCTCTTAAACCCTCTCTGTGATTCGCTGGTGCTCCTGTCCATCACAGAGTGTGCGGTACAAGCCCACGAACACCGTGATTGGTCAAAGCTTTGTTGATCTGCCCGCGTGCGTAATAGAGAGAGGGGTTGGCAGAGCGAGCATAGCTTCCGTGCGTAAACCCAGTACGCGCGGCTAACTTACTTTTAGCACAGTTTTGGAGCACTTCCTTCTTTTTATCCGATTAATAATCGATTAGTTGAAAAATAATCGCCAGATTAATCGATTATGAAAAATAATCGTTAGTTGCAGCCCTAATCGTGAGACTTAGATTTCACTTCCTATTTGGAACATGGTGACTGACGGATAAACTATGTCCATTTATATTTATAGTCTACAGCACTGGCACTTTTCCATAGTATCAAAATTTACATTTATATTACATTTAATACAAATAAAATGTATTTATGAGCGTCTTTACAGGGCCTAAACACGATCAAAATAACATCAGTACAATTTAAGACCATTTAAACAGGTTTAAAGGTGCACTGTGTAACTTTTCGGTTGCTTGTTTCTATGGATACGTCATTGCTCTCATTGGAATGTCCCACAGTACGACTTTAAACAGCTCCACTTTACATTTATTCACTTACAGGTAGCTCAAAAATACCTATAAAACAGGCGTTCTCTCCACAGATCTGACCTGTCACTTGGTTTGGTTTGGTCTCCGTGGAGATAGAAAGGTTTAAAGCCATACTGTGGAACATTCCAGACAAAGCAGTAACATCTCCACCAGAAAAGTTACACAATGCAGCTTTAAAAAGTTCATATTCTCAATAAAGGAACAGGAAACTAAACCAGGACACATTACAGGTCAGATCTGTGGAGAGGCGACAACAAGGACTTCCCTAAACATGTCCCTACTGTCCACATTTGATTAGAAAACATTTTAACATCCATGAAACAGGAAGTGCCCAGTTTGCATGCTAGTTGTTAGTTTTACCATCACAAAAAACTTCACTCTCGTTTATAAGAGTTGCAAAAAGAAAAAAAAGAAGAAGAAATTGTTTTAAAGTTGCACTGTGTAACTGTTCTGGTGGAGGGTCAGTCTTGTTTCCTGCTTGTTTCTATGGATACGTCACTGCTCTGCCTGGAATGTCCCACAGTGTGACATTAAACAGCTCCACTTTACATCTATTCAATTATATTTGGTTTTATAGCTCAAAAATACCTAGAAAAACAACATTCTGACTGTGAGCGGCGGCGCCTCTCCACAGATCTGACCTGTAACTTGGTCTAGTTTGGTTTCCATGACGACAGAAAGGTTTAAAGCCATACTGTGGAACATCCCAAAGCAAAGCAATAACAGTTCCACGGAGAAAAGCATCAGGCGGACTCTACACCACCTTTTTTCACAAATAAAAACTACAAACTACAAACATTTTCCTTCTCCTCGTGTCTCGTACCTGGAGTGAGTGAAGCTGGCTGGTGTTTCCTCGTTTCTTCCTCGGCGTTTTTCAAAAGTGCGTCTCCGTCTTGGTTTCGACTCCTCTCGTTTTGGCCCCATATCGTCGGGGCCGGTGGGGGGCACATCTCCCCTTCCGAGCGGGTCTCCGCCGGCTCCCGCTTCACCGCTCCTATGTGGTTCACCTGCACAGCGCCCCCTGCTGTTTTCAGTCTGTGCTCGCTCTGTTTGCACGGGACGCTGTGGCACTCCAGGGGCCCGTTGGCTTTGGGAGGGGGGCTGTCGTCCGGCACGGGGCCGTTGGGCTTTCGACAGTTCTGACACGGGATAGAAATGCATTTACAAAGATCCGGCTCCACCTGCTTTTCACAGGGCGCAGGGGAGGGACTAGTCCGTTCTCCGGAGGGTTTTAGATCCTGCGTCTTGGATTTGAGAGCCTGGTTCTGGCCCGGACTCAGATCTGTGCTGGTTTTGTGCGATTCCCAGTCGGATTCGGGGGATTTCTGTTTGATGGACAGGTGCCTCATGATGCTGCACTGGAGCGCGATGACGTCTTGGAGCCACTGGGGAAGAAAAACAGGTTTAGAACCAAGAAAAGTGTTTGTTTTTTTTTATTCTGAATTAAACGCTCGGAATTAAAATATTCTCCTTCGAGTTTACGTGGAAATAATAATTCCAAATTGAGGTTTACATGGAAAACTTTGGAAAAATTGCCTTTATTTAATGGATGATTGACAGGACATAAGGTTCTCTGAGTTGTTGTACAGTTGTAGGGAGTATTATCTGTTACATAAGGGTGACATATTGTGCAGTTCCCAATTTTAGCCTCCCCCATTTAATATTTACTGTATTTAATGTTTTTTTTTTCTTGTTGTAGCACTGATTTTTGAGACTACAGCTTCTCAAAAAATATATTTTTATTGATTTGAAGATATTTTTATTACTTATTTCTATCGTATTATATTTTAACTTGTACATATCCAGTTATACAATTACGGGACATTTATCTTTCTTCTCTTTGTTACTGTATTGTGCCGTGTGAGCGTCTGTGTCTAAATAATTTCCCTTGTGGATCAATAAAGTTTGTCTAAGTCTAAGTGTGTTCAATCTTGTGGGAATTTTCCATCATGAGATCTTGTCCCATCTCTAGTTTTTTCAGGACTGATTCTTCTTCAAAAGTCTGTGTGTGTAACGGTCGCCACAAACTGCAGGGTTTTCGGTCTTAAACGGTTTTTAGACGTGCGGCAAAATGTGTAAACTCCACAAACACGAGGAGAAACTTATGAGACTAAAACTCTCTGTTATTATGTGTGAAATGTGGTGCAATACTTCAGATACAGGATTTTAAGCATAAAAGAGGAGATAAAGTCCACAGGAAGTAGAGTCACTGTCGCTTCACCTCGATCCGTGCGCTGAGGACGTAAATAAAGAACGCAAAGAGCAACTTTTGCCTTTTTACTTTTAAAAATCGCTTCAAACTGGATTAAGAGTGCGGTTTTGTGGAGTGGAGTCATTATCTGCGGAGGACGATCTCTATGAATAAAGTGGATGAGATGCTGCACTTTAAATGTTCCACTTTACATTAGGTGAGGAATAATAAAGTCTTTATTTTCGCTCTATCCCGAGTTTGTTTGTTGCGTCTCTGTGTCCGTCGCTCCTCTGCCCCTGACTCTGTTTTATCGTCTGTTCTTGTAGCGTTGTTGATGTTCGGCGGTTCTGATCTGACTCCACATATGAGGAGCAGCGGCTTCAAAATCGCACACGGAGACAAGAAGTCGGGTCACGCCTCCCCGAACTCAGGAAGAAGAAATCGCAGCCAAAATCGGCATCTCGTCCCATCTCTAGTTTTTTCCAGTATTGATTCTTCTTCAAACATTTGTGCATTGTGTGTTTCTCGTCTGAACCGCTCACCTCGTCCTGTTCGCTCTGGGACGTCAGGTGTTTGGGCTGCAGTTCTCCTCCACACACCAGCTCCAGCTGCCGGACCCCCAGAGGCAGAGCCAGGGCCGGGGGGCTCCGGTACTGGGACTTTATCGCATCGGGGACCTGAAAACACAAAGCAGAACCAGGGTTAGACACAGATATAAACAAATCTACCCCCAAATTCTGACACCGACACTGTGCCGTCCACTGGTGCTATTGTCCAGGTAAAAAATACTGGACAAAACAATGAAAATGGAGGCTGCATCTGATCAACATTTTACTGCTGTATTTGTTTAGAATAACCCAGACATGACTTTAAACTAATGAATGAGGCCAATTTTAGTACATTTGTCCTCGCCTGGATTTTTTCCCTTAATTTTGCTGTTAAAACTCCCACTTTTACCCCTAATGAAGTGTTATACATCATTTTACTTCATTAAAACCTGTTATTTCACAATCTGCTGCTGTAATTCGGTTATGTGGCTGTAATAAAAGCTACAGGCACAGAAATACAAATGAACAAAAAGAAAACCACACACAGCAAACATGTACAAACAACTTTTTGGACATAAAAATGCTTAATTTAGGGCCTTAGCTACAAAAATGTGAAATATCAAGTCTGTAAGTAAACCAAAAATCTCCTTATTGCCTCAAAACCAAACAAAAAGTGTAATGGCCTCATTACTTTCCTGGATCCAGGGCCAGAGCCACAGCACTTCCTGCATTTCCAGGGTCTTGATCACATTTGGATTTGTACATTTGGACTGAAATAAACCTTTCAATTAAAAATAGCAGGAGGAATGCGCCATTACACAGACCGAAGATAAAAACAAAAATCAGCTGAGTTATTTTGACCCCCAGAGCTGCTTTTGCATTATAGCTGTACTGCTGCAAAACTACTTTAACTTTATTACGCGTACTGCCCCTTTAAACGGCCCAGCAGCCATTCTGAATTATTTAATCTTTTGGTTTTTTACACATAGTTCTACAGGGGTTCCTACAGGTTTCTTCAAGTTAAATTCAAGTATTTTTAAGACGTTTTTACTTTGATTTATATACAAATTTAATACCTATTTTACGGCTTATTTCATAGAGCTACCGGCAAAATGAATCTGAAACTGAAATGCATGAAATGTGTCGCTCGGTAACGTAAAACCAACATTAGCGTTAATAAAGCTTTGTGTTCTGCTCAGATTTTCTTTGATTTTGCATTTCTGCTTCAGCCTGTTGCTCGTGGCGTTGCAGCGCGTGATCTTCAGTGACGTGTTCGGAGGATTCTGACCCGGGGCTGCGTCGTGTTCTCATTATCGGTTCTGCCGTTCTTTATTTAGATGACGATATTTAACCAAATAATGGTGATAAACAAATTAAACCTTTGAGGAGAAATGGTAGATATGGGGAGGTTATGTACTGCACACATTTTAAGACCCAGAAATAAAAGTTCAAGACGGTGGAGTGCGGTGGGGGAGCGTGAGGTTGGCAGGTGGACCCGTTGTGGTGAAGAGGAGCTGAGCCCAAAGGCAAAGCTCTGGATTTACCTCAGTCACGTTCCTCCCCTCACCTGTGGTCCTGAGCTCTGGGGAACGACCGAAAGGACGAAATCACGGATACGAGAGATCAAAATGAGTTTCCTCCGCAGAGTGGCCGCACGCTCCCTTAGAGATAGGGTCAGGAGCTCGGAGTAGAGTCGCTGCTCCTCCACGTCGCGAGGAAGGAGGCCCCGGGGGAGACCCAGGACCCGCTGGAGGGACCGTGTCTCTGGGCCTGGGAACGCCTCGAGAAGGAAGTCTGGGAGTCCCCGCTTAGACTACGGACTGCCCCCCGCGCCCCGGATAAGCAGCAGGAAACGGATGGATGGACTTTTTCCCCAAGTCTTTTTAAGGTCTTATTTCCAAATTTGTAAGGTTTTTAAGACTTTTTAAGACACCGCAGGAACCCCGTCTACACTGATCAGCCCTTAGCCGCAGTGTGTTTGTGTTCAGACCTTCACAGTCCTCTTGTGGTTGTGTTTGTGTTCAGTCTTGTGTTTGTGCTCATTCCTCTTGTGTTTGTGCTCAGACCTTCACTGTCCTCTTGTGGTTGTGTTTGTGCTCAGTCCTCTTGTGTTTGTGCTCAGTCCTCTTGTGTTTGTGCTCAGTCCTCTTGTGTTTGTGCTCAGTCTTGTGGTTGTGTTTGTGCTCAGTCTTGTGTTTGTGCTCAGACCTTCACTGTCCTCTTGTGGTTGTGCGTGGATCGGCGGTTGGGCGCGTGCTGTCGGTGGACTCGCCGGAGGAAGTCCAGTTTGACGGCGTGTTGAGACATTCGGTCCTGAAACTGGTCAAAGAGCTGACACCTCCGCGACAGGCTCAGGCTCCTCTGGTTTAGCTGCAGAAAACATGAGGAAAAAACAGGTTTCTAACAATGTAAAAAAAAAAAAAAACAGATATGACAAGCAAATGTTTTAACAAGAAATACCCCAATTTGTCGAAGTTACAACTGTCAGAACCCGCATTCCAATAGGCGAGTTTCATCGTTGACAAAAGAAAACATGGTGAACGTAGCGAGAAAGCAGGTAAAGGGCATCGATCCCGGTTATTTATCCGCTCTAACTGCAGAGGACTGAAGACGATTTGACCAGAAATTGGTCATGAGCATCGAAGGAGCCAAATCGCCCTTTTCAACCCCGACAAAGTGTGAACAAAAGCAAATTTCTGGTCTGAATCACCAACTACGTGGCCAAACATCCTCTTTGGCGATATCCACAATTATCTGGTAGAAACTCCTGGGGCATAAGTCATAAAATCATGAATTTTAATGAAACAAACCTGTGGAGAAATGGGCCCAACATACGCGTTCTTGTTGGGCTCCAGGGTTTGCTCGGATCGTCAATATTCGCTCTACGGATGTTTGAAAGCCGTTTAATCCGATGTTGGCGATTCTTTTCACTCGGAATACAGAAAACACCTTTTCCTGCTTCTTTCCTTCTATTTGTGCGTCCGATAATGCAGCAGGAATTCACCGTTATTACAGATAAACTGAGAGAACGGAAAGTCACACACTGCGTTTACGTTTTCATGTTTTCTTTACCGCCGGCCTCAATATTTCCCATCATGCAAAACGCACATTTGCACATTTAATAACAATAATGTCAGCTCAAACTCGCCTATACAACTAAAGGATGAATAATAATAATACATTTTATTGATTAGGCGCCTTTCTGGACACTCAAAGTCGCCTTACAGCAACATAAACAAGTTAAATATGATTAAAACAAACAGTTAAAAGCCACAGTTAAAGTGGGACAGTATTTAATTGATTGACTGTATTTGGTATTGTATTTTTTTAGTATTTAGTATTTACTGTTTTAGTATTTAGTAACGTATTAGACAGTATTTTAATTGATTGATTGTATTTAATTAACCTACAATCATCTATTCTTTCTACTTTGCTTTAGTTAAATAAAACTAAAGTCATGAAAGTAGACGCGGTTCTATGATTGACCACCAGAGGGCGCTGCTGGAAGCGCTGGGGTCAATCGGGATGCACTAATCCTTACCACCAGGTGCTCCACGTGGTTGGGGCACATCCATTTCCCAGCAGGCAGTGCAGTGAGCGGAGGGTCGAGGCAGTCCATGTGAAACAGCAGGGGGCAGTAGTCACACTGGATCAGAGGGGCCAGTCTGCAGCTCCTGGGGAACAGAGAGTTAGAGTTAGAACCACATTATCGTTATTATTTTATTATTATTTTTAGTCCCATTCGTGTTTGAAGAGCTCAGACCTGTTGCAGGAGTAGCAAACTTTCACGGGCAGAGGCACCAGGCCGTTGGCGTCCAGTTCGTGCTGAGGTCTCCTGAACGGTTTCCCCAGAAGCTCCTCTTTCCTCCTCCGTTTACTGCTCCCTACAAGACGATTACGCAGAGAGATACAGGTCAGTCATACCATCACTGTTAACTGTCCTGAAATGGAAAATCCGACCTGACGTTCAACTGGCATTTAGTTTTAGTCGGCCTTAAATTCCCACTCTTTTTCACTGACAAAATTTCTAAACTTTTCCACATCCATTCCATGACTTTATGGCACCTACATGTGTAGAACTGAGCACTTTTAGGGCTAAATATGAAATGTGAACCCTTTCCACTCACCTTATGGTTTGGTATTAGTTACTGTCAGTGTATTTTTTGTCTCTTTTAAACCCTTTGTGCATTGTCCTGCTGGAGCGGCGGTGCAGATGTTCAGAAATAATCATAACAGCCTCATGAGAACTTAACAGAACTGTAGTTGTGTGAAAGAGACACTAAAATCCCATGACTTTTCCAAAACTTTCATTGAATTTACAAAATTCTATGACTTTGCGAACCTGGAAAATGACATTTTCAATTTCCATGACTTTTCCAGGATTTCCATCATTAAGATTCTTACCATTAAAAATTACCATCACAACAAACCTTGAATCTAAACCTGCAGGACACAAATTCCCTCCCTGAGCTGCAGAGGCTGCACTGATTCATTGTTGACCAGATCAGAGAGTCCTTCTAGGCTTAAACCAACTGGATTTCAGGTTTGAAACTAGCAGCCCAAATAAGAGACTCAGAAGAGACTCTTTCAGGGTTTCCACTCTTTTCACTGACAAAATTTCAAAACTTTTCCATGTCTTTTTCGTGACCTAAAGTGAATTTTCCAGGACTTTACGGCACCTACATGTGTAGAATTCCACAGACGTTTAGGTCTGAATATGAAATGTGAACCCTTTCCACTCCTTCTGGTTTGGTATTAGTGTTTTTTTTCTTCAACATACACGAGTGTTTTTATTGTGTCTCTTTTAAACCAAACACCTTATCGTGTATCGTCCTGCTGGAGCGGCTGGTGCAGATGTTCAGAAATAATCAGAACAGCCTCATGAGAACTTAACAGAACGCTAGAGTTGCGTGAAAAAGATACTAAAATTCCACGTTTTCCAAAACTTTCATTGAATTTACAAAATTCTATGACTTTGCCAGGCCTGGAAAATGACATTTTCAATTTCCATGACTTTTCCAGAATTTCTACTGTGGGAACTCTGACTCTAACCATTAAAAAGGCACTAAAATAACAACAAACCTTGATTGAGTCTCTAAACCCGCAGGAGGCAGATTCACTCCCTGATCTGCAGAGTTTGCACTGATTCATGATTGATCAGATCAGAGAGTCCTAAGTTTAAACACACTGGATTTCAGCACTGAAACCAGCAGCCCAAAAAATCTCATGTGAGACTCATGTGAGGCTCATTCTGCTCTCTAACTGAATAATGAACCAAAACACCAAATTATAACAAAATAAATGAGTCTAAATGAGTCTAAATCAGTCATCATGTCCAAAAATATATCGGCATTACAACTGTTAACAGCAAAAGCTTTGTTATTTTATTTGAACACGTTTTAAATTCTAAAATCGTCTTACACATAGTTCTTTTGAATAAAAATAAACATGCATCATTTCACTGTTTCCCGCAGAGCTTTGTAATGACTACGTCCCTCTAAACCACGTGAATCTCTGGAAAACTATGATTGTCGCGCTCCGGTTCTCACTTTCGCCGCCACCTCGACTAAACCACATTTCATTCACGTCACCGAACGTTTGCGTGCGCCTCCGTCGTCACCCACCTGGCAGTGCGGTGGTGCAGGTGAGCTCGCTGGGCAGCTGAAACTGAGTGGGGTTCCTCTCCATGGCGGCGGCGATGAGCAGCTGAAAGGGCCTCTTGAGTCGGGGGGCCGGCGTGGACAGAGACGCCCCCTCCAGCTCCGGGGCCGGCACGTCCTCCTCCGGCTCCACGCTCTCCTCCTCGCCCTCGTTCTGCTCCTCTGACGGCGTCGGGGTGGACGAGGTGTTCGACGTGGGGGTCCCGGGACGACTGCTCGGCCTGGAACTGGTCCTGTGGAAGAGGAGGGTGAAGTCAACGAGAATTATTAGCAAATGGCACCGAAAACACGCAGCAAAGTTCTTGTAGAGGTGCAAATGCAAGAAGATGCAAGAAAAAAGTGAAAATATGCATAACGCACTCAGATGGGCGATGACCTAAAGCTTTTTTTACTTTTAAATCATGTTTTGTTAGATCTTTTTTCTTGCTTTGGACCACAGTAGCTTTTGGACACCTGGGTGTGCATTTTTTTCACTTTTTAACAAGAATTACCACCATTTTTCTGGTCTTGTCAAGATACCAACATTTCAGATTTTGATTTTGATACTTAGGAATAGATTTGCACCAATTCTGGTACCAGAATGACGATAAAAACACTCTTTCTTTAGTTCTTTAGACAGTAGATTGTGATTTTTAAATCATAGAATCACTTTCTTTGCTAATTCCATGTGGTTTTATATCAGTGTGATCCCTCAGTGGTCCAATGGCAACATACAGAGCTTAGTAAATGTATTATAGCATCTCCAGGTATAAGGTGTTTGCTGCTGCTGCCATAATTTAACAGTATTTCTGTTTACCAAAATATCTTTTTATGCTTCTATAATGATTAATCCTCCAGTTTATGTGAGATCTTTTTATCAAAACCATATTTTTAATGCTAAAATAGAGCAAGTGTTGCCGTTTGTGCATTTTCAAGTTTAATGTTTTCCAAAAATGACACCAAAGTCTCATCCGAAGCAAGTCTCTGGGAACAGCGTGAAACTATCTGGAACTCAATAACAAAAGAGACTCTGCAAGAATGACGTAAAAACAAAGCAGCGAGAACTGTGATCTGCACCAAAGGATCACACTAAATATTCACATTTTTGGTTATTATTTGTCAACATGGACAATTTTGTTCTTCCAATTGGTCATTTTCTTAATATCTGGATAAACTGTGAAGTTATTTATGTTTTCTTGTTTTCATGACAGGTGCTCGAATACATTTGTTAAGCACTGTACTCGTCTATGTCCTCTTATACTTGTGTTTCTGTGATGTGGTTTCAGCATCGAAACTCGCTCAAATGTGTCTCTAGTTTCGACACTACAGTTAGCACCAGTCAGTCTATTTCTCCACAAACAGAAAATGAGATCAGGCTTCCATTTCTCTCCCCTTCTTTGTTCAGCTCTTCATACCTGCGGTCCAGAAGCCGCACTTGGGCCACTCGTAGCCCGGGTCCGGCCGCTCCGGCCCCGGGGGGTAAACCGTCGAGTCTGAGGGGCCCGGCGTTCATCTCCAGCTCCACCCCCGGGGAGGACGAGCGCTTCGGGACGCGCTCCGGGAGGCCATTGGTCTGCTCCAGCTTCTGCTCACGCTTCTGAGAGACGACGGAGCACAAAAGCATCAGCAAAGATCAGTTTAGAGGGGATTGGACTGAGCCTTTCTGGTGTTTTGTAGTAGTATTAGTAGTATTTGTAGTATTAGTAGGAGTAGTATTATATATAAGAGTGAGTATTACACTTCTATGGGGTACTAACTATTAAAAAAATCACATATTTAGATCACCGCGTTACTTTTTATTGTCTTGAAAATGCTATACTTGCCCAAAACAACATATTAGCATCTTTTACAAGTTTCCTCACTTCTCTCTTTGCTCTCCGTGCTCAGTTACTCCCCCTTCAGAGCGCTAGCACAGCACAGTCAGCGTTCATCCCGCTAACAAAACTACTACACATCAGGTTTGTGAAGTTGCTGTGCACAGTTTTGCGTCACGTTTTTGCATATTTATCAAAAATTGGCGCTAACACACCCGCTTTAAATGTTTTATTCTAGGCTATTTTTTTGTTTATTATTATTACTATAAGCGTCAATTCATTGTTTTTAACTTATGAGAAACTACATTTAATTAATTTATTTGCGTGAGAATGCACTGAAATTACAATAAAGTTCATATACTGCTCAAAAAAAAAGAAAAGAAGGAACAATAAGGAACAGTTTGAAAACACGGCAGATCTCAATGTGAAAAAAAAGTTGAATATCTATAGAAATTTGAACAGAGCAGTGTCTTAGGAGTAAAAGAATTTCGCGTTAATTAAATTTTCAACCTACAGAGGGTTTCATTTTTTTTACATTCAGATCTGATGTGTTTAAAAAGTGTTCCTGGGAATGTTAGTAGTCCTATTTCAATAAGAACTGTATCAATATTTCAGCACTGAGTCATGTTATAATGTTGTTACTCCCTCAAAAAAAAGACCTGGAGTGTTTTGTTTCATTCACATGTTTGAGCAACACTTTATTATTAGTCTACAAAGCTCAAAATGTTCTGTTCTACCTCGTGACGTCAAAAGGACACAGTTTTCAAGCTAATTTTTACCTTTAGTTCAGTAAATATCGGCAATTCCAGGTCTGAAATCATCCAGATGATTCTAGTGAAGGTGTGTGTGGAGTTTAAAAACACAGTGGAGCACTTCCTGTTTTCTGTTTGAGACAAAAACTCAGCCTAAATGTGCAGAGTTTGTGCGTTGAACACGTGTGAATGAAACAAAAAACACAACTCCAGTCTATTTGTGACAAGGAAACAACATTAGAATTTTTTAAAAAACGGCGTAATTTGGGCCCTTAAAATTTAAATTAACACGTTTTTCAATTCATGAAGTGTTTTGTAGAGGAATAAAAGCGTTTAGGGGAGAAATTAAAATGTCAAGACTCGATTAAACCACTGACCTTTTTCCTAACGTTGCAGCGGTGACACATCCACTCTCCAGGAGGAAGCATTTCTTCACTCAGAGGAGGGTTACTGTCAGAAACAAGACACACGTCATTTACAGATACGACTGTTCAATACTGTGCAGGACTGGGGCAGGTGGAATAATAAAACTGGGCGTAACAAAGAACATTATTACGCACTTGTGAACTCAGTCACTACAACCGAGTGAGTTTTGGGGCAATTTTCAAGCAGTTTTTTGTATTTAAAAGGTGCACTGCGGAACTTTTCTTGCTTGTCAACATGGAGATGGTTTTCCCTAGAATGTTCCATGGTTTAAACATACCCAAAATGAGAGTTTCTATTACTCAAAAATACAATTATTCCTTCTGTGAATAGGTGAATTGTAATATGTTTAATCTGTACTGTGGAACATTCTAGACCAGTGGTTCTTACTCTGGGTTTGATCGAACCCCAGGGGTTCAGTGAGTCAGTCTCAGACTCGCATCCAACTCATATGATTCATGTGACTCGCCCCGTTTGGCTGCAGGAAATTTTGTGCGTGCAATAATCTGCGACTGTTGTGATGGTGTCGTGTCATTTCCTTCTTAATATTTTCCCTTCATACGAACTATGACGAGCAAAAAAAAGAAAGTGGTCAGACAAATATGAGCAATATGGACTCACATGTGCACAAATAAAATATACATACGTAAGTAAAAAAAAAAGTTTTTTCCAGTTAATAAGGGTTCAATGAATGTGCAGATGAAACTAGTGGAGTTCAGCACCACTGATCTAGACAAAGCAATAACATTTGTAGGGTTGTCCCGATCTGATCACGTGACTGTGGACTCGATCCGGACTCGGACGTTATGTTCCGATCAGGTATCAGATCAATAATATATGTGTATTAATCATTATTATTTTTAATTACATTTACAACGTCTATTAGTCATTAAAATCTCCTCCTGTAATTCGCCTGGACTGTGCCTCTTCCCCTGCGCCTCTAAACCAGAACTAAACCAGGTCTAAACCAAGTCTAAAACCCAGACTAAACCAGTACTAAACCAGGAGTAACACGCTCAACCCTTGTTCCTTTACTTTGATGTGAAAAGCTGCACTTTTATTAAGGCTTTGTTTGTATTTTTTAAACATATTAAACATGTTCCACTTTTTTAAAACTACTTCAGTTTGTTACATGTTAATTATATCAGAGTCACTGGTGGAAAAAATTTAAATAAGGGACATCCTGGATCTTCTTCTTTGCTCTTAGTTCGTTTCATAATGTTTTATAGAAGCATCGGATCGGGACTCGGTATCGGCAAATACACAAAAACTCGGAGGCAAAAAACGTGACCCCTAAACATTTCCATAGAGACAAGCAGGTAACGGAGCCTCCACCAGAAAAGTTGAGCTGTGCACCTTTAAACAAAAACTATACTTGACTCTTTTTACTGTTGGTAAAGATCAAATTGTTCAAAAAGTACATCGGTCCCTTGAAATAGCTGCGTTGGGAGACGAGGAAGCAGCCCAAAAACATAGAGAAAAAAACTTGCAAAACGTGAGATCCATTAGGACTTGCGACATTTTCGGGACTAGGCTCCATTTGCCTGATGAAGACCTAGTGCCGAAACGTTGCATGTCTTAATAAAAGTCACATTTTGCAAGTAAGACGGTTCCTGAGGAGTTTAAACTGCTTACAACATACAAGGCCTTCACGAAAAACATGTAAAATGTGGCTTATGAACACCTACAACTACCAACACTAAAGGTTTTGATGTTGTGATCGAATGTTATGTTGTTCTTACTTAATTGTATCGTAAGTGTTTGCATATGTAGCTTGTATTATATTGTATTTGTTATTATTGTTTGTTATGTACATGTTATTTGTTACATTAGTGCCCTATCAAATGTCTAACCACATTTTATTCTTCCTGTAGATGCATTTGGCCAGGGGACTACAGATGAAAACTAATCTTCTGGCTTTTTTCACCATGTGTTTTATGAAAATGCACTGTCCCCTTTCAAATAAACTAAACTCAAACTCAAGACAGTGTGCGGGATTTTTTCTTTCTAGGATTTTTGCCTAAAACTGGAATAAAGCTGCAAAACTTTTCCTGGCAAAGCATTTGTCTCCATCTAGTGGACACGCAATTAAATACAGAATAAGGGTCAGTTTTCCACAGCAGCAACTAATTAAATTAAATTGAATAAATAACTAAAACCACACATTGCAAGGAGTAAAAGAAATACTCAAATTAAAATGTACAATCCTAAATAATGGCGTTTTTGCCGTTTTAAATGAGAACTTATACACTAAAAGGTGCATAATATTCATAAATAAAGGCAACAATTAGCAGAAAAGCTATTATTTGATGACAGCAAGAAAATAGCAGTAGATTTTTTTCACTAAGCAAAATCTGCAGAGCTACTCAGATGTGTTTGTTGATGGTTTAAACACGAGCTCTTTTGGGTTTAATATTTCAGATGCGCTTTTTACCTTTGATTTGTTGCGCTGACATTTAAAGGACGCAGCTCTGGCCTTATAAGGACAAATGTTTAGTCGTCTGCAAGTGTCTGTGTCAACTCTCCCACATGCCAAAGTTAAAATAATCATGAGCAGAGCAGATGTGGCATGCCTGGAAGATCTCGCATAGGACGAACGCCTCTTTTACGCACGCCTTTTGCGCACCGAGACACGACAAAACCGCGCCCAAATCCACTCAAAACCGCACTTGTGACCGCGCGGGGTTTGATATGAGTCGTATTTTCGTTGCGTTTTATTTTAAAGCTTGTTAAAATGGCGGTATAACAGAGGGAGAGCCAGGGAGGTCGCCATATTGTAAACACACGGTCGCTCAACTCGACTCCATTTTTAGCAGCGGTAAAGGCGAGCTCTCTGCGCGCAACGGATTTAACATTTACGAAACGAATCCAGCGCTTTTAAAACACGATTATCACTCGTATAAATACGTTTATGTGTTTTCTATAAGGTCGTTTCATTGCCATTTTGTGTAGGATTTAAGAATAACGGGAAAACAGCTTGAAACATCTTGACAGGATTAGGCAGCGGACCGTTAGCTTCATCCAGTTAGCCACGGTGGATGCTAGCCCCTAAATCAGTACATTTTACAGCGTTTTGCGACAATAAAATGACCATATGTAAAAACGGAGCTGCACACGATAAAATAAACACCCGCAAGAGCCCGTAAAATGCAGACAAGTGATTCAAACTCTACAAAAAAGGGGCAGTCCGCATTGCTCTTGGTCATATTTTACGCAATGGTTGGATAAGCCATTCACAAAGTTGGCACGGTTGTAGTTTGGGGGAAAAAAAGCAGAATGGGCCGGTACAACTGCACAAAATCAATACTTTTACTACTTTCTCGTACAGAGCATTTAAAACTGCTCTTTTCCAACCGTAAATGTGTTTATATTTGCAATAAAACCACCACTACATGTCCATTCTTATCTACTGGATGCAAGCATGTCCAAACCACTTCCTTATAGATGTTTTATAAAGTTATCAACTATCAAATCCTTTTCAGCAATTTAAGAATAAACTTATAACATAACCGCAGCATAAATGCACACTGTTGTCAAAAATCCTCACACTTTTTTGCATTTAATTTGTAAAGTAACTCCGAGGAGACGTTTGAGGCGTGTCTGTTGCTTTACTAAACTTTTTAGCGTGCAGATAAATTGTGTTTTGTTAGTGCCCGCCCATAGAGAAAAGTGTGGACTTGCTTGGAAACACTTACAATGCCAGAGGCTATAGCAGACAACAGTAAATGCCGGTGAAGAGGGACTGAACTTTAGTTACTTTTGCATGAAACTTGCCTAAACCCATGTTCCAAAATCTTAGATATTTCAGAATTTCAATGTTTTCTGCAAACTACTACTAAATATTGTCCCTGAGGATTTGCCGTATAAAACGTACCAAACATTCAAAAGGAAAGCTGTGTTTTGAATGGTTTATTTTATGGAAATGGCCCCAAACATGTTCTGAAATGCATGTAATTATCATGCGATTTTCCAGTTAATATTTCACTCCCGTTTCCAATGTTAATGAACTGCCAAACTGCTTCAGAACATGTTTGTAGAGGTCAAAGCTACAAAGTTAGAAAGTTTTACTCATGATAAAACCTTACGGACACTAAGGTGGTGATACTGAAAAACAAAAAGGACAAAATCTGACTTTTCTTGAACAGTTTTAGGACGGAAATGGAACTACTGTCACTGACCACAACTTAATATTTAAAAAGGAAGTACTATTATTTTTAATTATAGACTTCTCCAGAATTCCTAAGTACTTTTTAAATTTTAGTAAAGTGACAGCACTACTGGAACACTGCAGTTAGTTTGGTACAGACGAGTTTTTATTACCTAAATAACTTCAGCACGTGTGGCTTCCATATGTGGCTTCCATATGGCACAAGAAGAGTAATTTTGATTAAACCCGTGCGATATGGCTAAAGGAACGGTACGCGACTTTTTAAAGGTTCTAAAGGTCGCCTGCTTGATTCTATGGAAATTCAATGCTAAAACCACACCTTGGTACATTCTCCATTGAGATAGATTCACTGCCACAGAAACAAGCAGGAGGAACAAATAAGCACCAGGTTTGTGGCGATTCAAGCTGCTTACAGTAAGTACATAGGTCTTTCTGAGTTTTTCAGAGCAATAAACACAACCAAAATGAAAAAAAGCTTTGGTTTTTGGCTGGTTTGTTGTTGTTTTTTCGCTATAATGTTAATACTATGGCTTTAAGTTATAGTTTTAAGTTCTGCTTTCACTCCTCCACAGTTAAGAGTAGCAATTAGTCTTAATATCAGACTTTTACTCCCCACACAACTAAGAGGAAACTCCCCCTATCCCCACACATGGCAACCTGGCAGTGTTGTCATGACACTAAAATGTCAAACTCGATTTTGATACTAAGGAACAGACTCTTTTAGACAATAGAATACGAATTTTAACAGTTTATCATTGCATTTTTTTCATATTCTCATGTGGTCTTATATCTGTGTAATCTCTCAGTGGTGCAGGAAGGTTCAGTGTGTCTTGTACTTGTTCTGAAACAGCTCAGAATCTTTCTAAAGCTTCAGGAAAGGTTCATTTCCGTCCTCTGAATGTGACTTTTCAGTATCAGTACCTGCTCAAATGCGTATCTAGTTTTGAATCTAGTTTTAGTATTGATTCGTGTTCAGTACTTTTAACAGCCCCACACCCATCACCAGCGTTATAACCGTGACAATCGTCTTTGTACTCATGTGTACCAGCATTGCAGGTGGAACGCCGCGGGGCAGTGGTCGCAGCAGAGCAGGTCCCCTCCCTCTCGGCAGCTGTCGCAAGTGTCGTGGTTCGTAGCTCTTCCGCTTCTCCGGACGTCCCGAACCAACTTCCGGCTCCTCTTCTCCACATCCTCAGACTTGGGCGGCGCCAGGAGGGTTTGGATTTGCTACGGGGACGAGAAGAAATGGTTAAAAAATGACGGGTTTTGTAGCTCAAAAATACCCCCAAAAAATATTCTGACTGGGAGCGGGGTCGCCTCTCCACAGATCTGACCTTTAACTTGGTCTGGTTTGGTCTCCATGAAGATAGAAAGGTTTAATGCCATACTGCATAACATTCCAGGCAAAGCAATAACATCTCCATGGAGAAAAGCATTTGACAGACCCTCCACCGGAAAACTATTCCGATATCCAAGCTGGTAATCTATTATTCACAGGTTTCAGCTTCCTATTATAGGCAGCCATTTTAATTTTAACACTTTAATCATTCAAAAGATGTAATATATTGTTTTGAATTCTTAATTGCTATGACAACGGCCCTAACTTTTCATAATTCTGAAATCCACGGATAGAAAAGTCAGCGCTTATAGTGAAAAGTTCTACATATCCATGGGTTTCGGAATGGGAAAATATGAGGACCATTACCATAGCGATTGACAATTTAAAATTAAATATTTCAGACTGGTTTTGAATGGGAAAAAGTCCTCAAAATGTCACCCAGGGCCATCTTTTTTGAAGTGATCCAAGGGTGGATTTGGCTTGTTGTATTCTTATTTAACCAGTTTATAGGTACATTATACAACATACCATTTAAGCGACACATTTTTGAAAGTAAACTAGCTAAAATATGAAGACAATAATGAACTACACGCTAATCCAGAACACTCCAATCAAAACGCATGGATTTCCATCAGTTGCAGCGAAATTATCGGGTTGATTTTCTGCACATGAAGAAACTGCGGGTCCAATCAAACATGGAGGTCTTCCCCCTGCCCACTTCCATGGCAGAACTTCAGTGTGCACTGCTAGAAGCTTTGGCCTCCATTGTAAAATTATGCCAACTCGCTATACTTGCACCAGCTTTGAGAGAATATGGCGAGTTGCAACGTTTGAGAAGCATTTGTTGTTAAAAAGCTGATAAAAGTTTACGAAATCTGCTCTGTATTCTTGTTGTTCTTGGGCCTAAAGTGTAGCAGATAAGGCTTACCTCCATTAAGCCCCCCGATGTATCCAAATCGTACACAATTGTAGGGGTATCCATTTTGGCCCACATTCATTCAGACGCACAACCTCTCCGTGCGTAAAATCCCCTTTGCGCACCAAAACGAGCGCTAATCCAGGGCAAAACTGTGCTGAAAATGAGCTTGGTTTGTAGTTTAGATGCTCCTTTGATGCTAGCAGGCTAAGAGGCTAGCGACGAAAGGCGAGACGTCAAGGTTGTGAAGCTCCGGGCTCCCAAGTGCTGTGCTGGCGGCTCCAAACGTCACCGCCAATGAAGAAAATCGCAGAATTGAAATGCAGGCTAGCACCGCCTCAGTTTACATGCTAGTGCCACGCAGAAAAACGGGATTTAAGAGTGGAAATACGGATGCTTCGAGCTGGAAATCCGACGTGCGGCCTAGCTCGCCAGCCATGATTCTTGTTTCTGCTCCTGCAAAAAGAAGGAGCCCTGCAAAGCTCCACAGCCCTGCGCTCCCATTGTCAACACAAGCCGCTTCCGTGCGCAGAAAAGCCCCGGGCAAAGCGGTGTCTCCCGGGGCACGGTGTCCGACAGCGATCCGGGCGGTAAATCCGGGAAAAAGAGCTGATGGAGATGCAAATTTTGTGGATGTTATTGTTGTGAAAAAGCCTGTGCATCTACCCTGGCTGCTAGCAACATCCTCCGCTGTTGGCGCAATCGCGAACCGCCGGCTGCGCATGCGCTCTTGGGCCAATATGCTAATCGCCGAAGCTCCATTTACGACGTGGAAACAAGAAGAACGGCATTTCTTACTCCATTGTTGTAATTTATTATTAATCCTGGTTATTTAAGAGATTTGGCGCCGCGTTGTTTCCTTTCCCTGCTATTGTGCTTATGCCATAAAATAAAATCTTACGTTCGCGCTGTTCGCCACTTCCTCTCCCATCTCGGAGGAAATCGCCATAGCCTCGGGCGGTGTTCAGCAGCAAATTTCACATTTGCAACTCTTTTTTAAATTAAAACACCCTTCTTTGCTCACATTTTATATCAACATTATAAACTGTTATCATTTTTTCTCCATTTTCCGCTATTTGGCAGGATCTTAAACAAGGCCTAGTGCTCAAACAAATGCGTCATCTTCCCAAAATGGAGCGTAAATGCAAAATACTACACCAAATACACTTAAATCTATCTTTTTTCTGACAGCTCACGCCACATAAACTCGTGCTTTTACTGCATAAGTCGTGATTAGGCTGATGAGTTCCTGTTTAGCGCTTCTGTCTTGATAATTGCCCCCTGCTGCAATGCCCGCACACGAACAGCAGATGGCGGCAGTGCTCTTCTCTCCAAACCCCTGTCGGATTGAATAGGTTTTTCGCCTCGTGATCGCGTTTGTTGCTTTAATTATTAATGCAGGTCTATTAAGGGGACGCAGTGGCTTTAATGGGATGATAACAAACGCTCCACTCGCCATTAAACAGCTGTAATTACGCAGCGTGACGCTTAACACAAGCGCAGAGGAGGCGTTCTGTTGTAGCGTTTGTTTATTAAGTCAACTGAATAAGAAAACTAATTTGTGACGACTGGAGAGTTGTAGGGACTTGACTCCGTTAAAAAAAAAAATCAACAGACGCAGTGAAAGCAACGCGAGAAGGATGTTTTTACACCACATATCCAGCAACGTAATAATAGTCATGTTTTTATTGTAGCTTAGTACAAATATTGATTTAGATTATGCGTAATCTTCAAAAGGTGGACACTTTTGCCCTTACATTGCTCTATTATACTATTTTATATTATATTATAACCATTTTAAATCCTGTCAATAAGGCACAGCTCATACCAGGTCATTTTATTTTATTCATAGCTGCAAAACCTTTTCCACTTTAACTAATGAAGATTGACTTCTTTGCACTCAGGACTAAAGAAAAGTATAGACCAGGACTTTGTCAGGTCTAAACCAGGATTTAACCAGGTCTAAACTAGGCCTAAATCAGGTCTAAACAATAATGTACTCAGGCTTAGGTGGAGGACTTAACTAGGTCTAAATTAGTTCTAAACCATATCTTAACTAGGTCTAAACCAAAAAATATAACTATAACTGGGCCTAGGTGTAGGACTTAACTATGTTAAAACCAGGTCTAAACTAGAACTAAACCAACCAGAACTTAACCAGGTCTAAACTAGGTTTAAAGCAGGTTTTAACCAGATCTAAACTAGGCCTAAACAACAATATAACCGGGCCTAGGTGTCAGGTCTAAACCAAGTCTAAACCAGGTCTACACTAGGCCTAAACCGGCCAGGTCTTAACCAGATCTAAACTAGGTCTAAACCAGGTCTTAACCAGGTCTAAACTAAGTCTAAACCAGGTCTTAACCAGGTCTAAACTAGGTCTAAACTAGGTCTAAACAAAAATATAACTGGGCCTAGGTGAAGGTCTTAACTAGGTTTAAATCTGTTCTAAATCAGGTCTAAGCTAGGTCTAAACACGGTCTGAGCTAGGTCTAAAGCAAGTCTAAAACAGGTCTACACTAGGCCTAACCCAGCCAGGACTTAACCAGGTCTAAGCTAGGTCTAAACCAGGTCCCAACAACAATATAACCGGGCCTAGGTGTTGGACTTAACCAGGTCTAAATTAGGTCTAAACCAGGTCTACACTAGGCCTAAACCAACCAGGACTTAACCAGGTCTAAACCAGGTCTCCTCCTGTGCCTCTCCTCTGGTCTGGTCCCTGTCTTTCTCCTTTCTCTCTTCATCCTCTCCTCCGTCTCTTTATTTGTTCTTTCGCTCCTCTGTTCATAGCGTTAAACGTCGCTCTGAATCCTCCTTCCTGTGCTGATTCTCGGCTATAATTTATAACAATGGCACAAAACCAAAGACCTGCTCCATTTTAACTAATGAAGTCTTTGCAATGAGAAAAAAATGACTAAACTGGGTATAGAACAGATCTTTGTCAGGTCTACACCATGTGTAAACCAAGTCTAAACCAGGATTTACCTAAGTCTAAACCAAGTCTAAATTAGGTCTAAACCAGAACTTAATAAGGTCTAAACTAGATCTAAACCAGGTCTAAACAACAACATAATCAGGTCTAAACTAGAACTAAACCAGGTCTAAACAACATAACCAAGTCTAAACTAGGTCTCAACCAGGTCTAAACAACCACATAACCAGGTCTAAGATAGGTAAAGGTCTTAACCAGGCTTTGACCAGGTCTAAAGTAGGTCTAAACCAGGTCTAAACTAGGTCTAAACCAGCCAGGACTTAACCAAATCTAAACTACGTCTAAACCAGGACTGAATAAGGTCTGAAGAAGATCTAAACCAGGTCTAAACAACAACATAACCAGGTCTGAGTTAGGTATAGGACATAACCAGGTCTAAACCAGGTCTAAACCAGGTCTAAACCAGGTCTAAATCAGGTCTAAACCAGGTCTAAATCAGGTCTAAACCAGGTCTAAACCAGGTCTAAATCAGGTCTAAATCAGGTCTAAACCAGGTCTAAACCAGGTCTAAACCAGGTCTAAATCAGGTCTAAACCAGGTCTAAATCAGGTCTAAACCAGGTCTAAACCAGGTCTAAATCAGGTCTAAACCAGGTCTAAACCAGGTCTAAACCAGGTCTAAATCAGGTCTAAATCAGGTCTAAACCAGGTCTAAATCAGGTCTAAACCAGGTCTAAATCAGGTCTAAACCAGGTCTAAACCAGGTCTAAACCAGGTCTAAATCAGGTCTAAACCAGGTATAAATCAGGTCTAAATCAGGTCTAAACCAGGTCTCCTCCTGCACCTCTCCTCTGCTCTTGTCCCCGTCTTTCTTTCTCTCCTCCATCTCTTTATTCGTTCTTTTCTCGTCCCTTCATCGCATTAAACGTCCCTCTGAATCGTTCCCCGTGCTCCGCTCAGACTCTGTCATTTATAACAATAGAAGGAAGTGAGTCATTTTTCTACAATTCTTTTTATTGAAGATGTTGGTGAAGTTAAGTACAGTGGATCAAAAATAGCTCATTATTATTTTTATTGTTATTATTATTGTGGCCGTGATGATGTTTGGAAGCACCACATGGATTCTGTTTGTGAAAAGAGACGGTTCTTTTTAAAGATGGGGACTCGACCTCCTGTGGTAATAAACTCAGTGACCGTGAGACAAAAACAGAGTTCAGGTTTTCAGGTTTTTATTTATAATTTGGATTTTGTTTGGTGGAAAGAACCTGTGGTCAGTATTTATCATAGTTTTACATCAGGTAAGTGACAGTTTGTGGAAAGAAAGGTCCAAAGCGGGATTAAACCTGGTCTAAAGCGGGATTAAACCTGGTCTAAAGCAGGACTTAACCTGGTCTAAAGCAGGACTTAACCTGGTCTAAAGCAGGACTTAACCTGGTCTAAAGCAGGACTTAACCTGGTCTAAAGCAGGACTTAACCTGGTCTAAAGCAGGACTTAACCTGGTCTAAAGCAGGACTTAACCTGGTCTAAAGCAGGACTTAACCTGGTCTAAAGCAGGACTTAACCAGGTGTAAACCAGGCCAAAGCCAGGTCTTAACTCTGTCTAAATTGGGCCTAAACCAGGACTTAACCAGGTTGAAACTAGGTTTAAACCAGGTCTAAACTAACCAAGACATAAACACGTCAAAACCAAGTCTAAACCAGGTCCAAACCAGGACTTAACAGGTTTAAACCAAGTCTAAACCAGGACTTAATAGGTTTAAACCAAGTCTAAACCAGGACTTAACAGGTTTAAACCAAGTCTAAACCAGGACTTAATAGGTTTAAACCAAGTCTAAACCAGGACTTAACAGGTTATACCAAGTCTAAACCAGGACTTAACCATGTCTAAAGTAAGTCTAAACCAGGCCTTAACCAGGATTTAACAGGGTCTAAACTAGGTCTACACCAGATCTACACCAGGTGCAAACCAGGACTTAACAGGTTTAAACCAAATCTAAACCAGAATTTATAACTAGGTCTAAACCAGAACTTAACCACATCAAATCCAAACCAGGGCCAAACCAGGACTTAAGTGGTCTAAACCAGGACCTAACCAGGACTTAACCAGGTCTCAACTAGCTCTAAACCCAAACTTAACTAGATCTAAACCAGAATTTAACCAGGTCTAAACCTGAACTTAACCATGTCAAAACCAGGTCTAAACAAGGACCCAACCAGGACTTAACCAGGTTTCAACTAGGTCTAGACCAGAACTTAACCAAGTCTAAACTAGCCAGAACTTAACCACATAAACACTAGGTTTAAACCAGGACTTAACCAGGTCTAAACCAGGATTTAACATGGTCTAAATCAGAACTTAACCAGGTCTAAACCCGATCTCCTCCTGTGCCTTTCCTCTGGCCTAGTTCCTGTCTCTCTCTTCCACCTCTCCTCCATCTTTTTATTTTTGCTCCTCCATTTCTCTGTCAGTTTAAAAAAAAAGCGTCCGTCATTCATTTTTTATTAGTTTAATCAGAACCATTTCACCTTTTGGACACGTTTTGGTCCACGTTAACGTCGCGGTTGCCAGGTAACAGTTTCCTAATCACCTCTGTGTTTGTCACGTCCGCTGCCCGTGTCCAACCAGGAAGTACCATATTAATTAGGCAATAATTATAGTCAAATCTTAAATTAGCCTGATAGATGCACCAAGGAAACCCATGTGAAGAGGGTTTGTGAGAATTAGAAATGAGAGACACACACTTCCTCTTTTCTCAGTTTGAAAATCGAGTCTCCAGCTTTAAGGACACGATTCTGCTTTATTATTGTCAGTGGCATTTTAAAGGGCCCAGATTACGCTGTTTTCTGACCTGTTATAATGTCCTTTCCTCGTCACAAACAGACCTGGAGTTGTGTTTTGTTTTAACACACAAACGCTGCGTATTTAGGCTGAGTTCTCCACTATGTTTTTAAACTCCGCACACTTTCACTAGAATCATTTGGATAATTTCAACCCTATAATAGACAACGGCTGGATTTGCCCCGCTGTAGGTTTGCAGAACGTCCGACGAAAGGCAAAATATCTGCGTAAATGTCTGGTATTTTCTGCCCCATCTTCAAATCTTCTTCCTCCATGATGAATTTATCCACAACGATCAAGGTAAGAAAGACGAAAGCTTAAAGCAGAACAGTGACGAGTGTTTTCAGCTTGTCCACGAAAGGGTGGAAGTAAAAGTCTGGACCTCTTAAGCGGGAGAAGTTTATTCACCATCAGTAATACGGACTTGAAAAGAGAACATAAGTCTGATCTTTGAGTGTTCGAGCCCCTCGACTCTGCTTCCAAACGAGGAGGTTTATGAAGCGAGCGTGGGGAGACTCTGAAGGCCAGAAGACTCCAGTTCGGGTTCAGATGTGGTGCGCCAAGAGAAGATCACTGTGTAAATAAAGCTTTTGTGAGTCAATGTTAAACTGAGAGATGTACGGGGAGGATAACTTACTTAAACTACTGAGCAAAACGAATATTATGATCTCACATTCCAACCATTTTTAATTTTAACTGTAGAATCAGTCTTCTGTTTTACCCATGACCATAGCGTTAGCATCGCTCGGTATTTGGCTAACGCAAGAAAACGAGATGAGGTCACGTCCGGGGTACACTGACAAGCAGTCGACGTAAAAACTGGCTGTTGTGCGTCTGTGTCTGGCCAGAACCATCCGTCAGTCGGTCGGCGATCTTCCAGAGAAAACAGGTCGGGGAGGTTAATGCCTTTATCTGCGACTTTTAACTTTTCAAAGTAACGTTTTTGATCCTCAACATTCACCGGCTTTAGAGTAAGATAATGAAGTCATGTCAAAGCAGTAAAATGCAAAACCTGCTTCAAAATAAGACGAGTTATCTCAGGACAAGCAAACGCAACGCGACTTTTTGCCACTGCGTTTCCTCGTACGCTTGTCGTTGTTCCCTTTCGTCTTTCTTCCCTTGATCGTTGTGGATAAATTCTTCACGAAGGACGATTCTCGTTTGTGGACCTTGTTGGCTGAAGATTTGGTGACGGGGCAGATTTATGAAGCTGCTGGAAAAAAAAACACACATTTTGCCGCAGAAAACCATTAAACGCAAGTTGTGCAAACCCAAAGCGAGGCACTTCCAGCTGTTAATAACGTGAAAACTACCGCTTCATGACATCACAAGGTGCAACGGAGCATTTTGGGCTTTGGCGACGTAAACGGACGAATAATAAAACATGTGTGAATGAAACAAAACACAGCTCCAGGTTTGTTTTTGATGAGGTAACAACTTTATAAGATGATTTAAAGCAGAAAACGGTACATTTTGCATAATGTTGGACCTTTAAGAACATCTGGAGTTGTTCTGCATTTCCGCCATTAAACCATTTCAAAATAAAAGACTCTAATATAACATAAGTCATTACCTTTTGCGGTTAAAACATTATCATTACTTAGTTTGGCCTTAATACTGTTCGTTATTGCCGGGTAAACCTGATTCCCATTAACGCGTACTCCAATTAAATGAGTACAAATATACCTCAATTACTACATTATCCTAAGCACTGATAAACACGTTTGGAGTGGACGTTTTCAGTTATTATTAAGTTACAAGCAAAAAGAGCAGAGCTGGTCCACGTCGGGGCTGGAATCATCACAAATTATAATTCTTGACCTGGTTTATGGTTCGTTTCTCTGTCATTTCCGGGCGTATCCACACGAAACAAAAACTGGCACAAAGTTCAGCGTCTCCTCCGTCCGTATAAATAAACAAAAGCGATTTCTTTTTTTTACAATACAGCTTCAGAAAGTGGCGCCATTCCTCGACCCCCGAACATGTGGCTGAAAAGGCTCCAGACTGAACTTCAGAATTGCAGGTTTGTGGAGCCGATTTATGAGAAATAACGAGAAGGTTGGACATTTGCGGATCAGGATTCAGAATGGAGGTTTCTTTAGCAAAACGGGGCACAATTTTATAGTAATTACGCTTTAATTCACCTTAATAAAGCACAAACAAAGACTTGAAGAAGAAATAGTTTAATAAGGATAATTCAGGATAAAGGATATAGGAGTTCGGGTGATATTTTGCAGTTTCTTCATTATGTCTATGGTGGAAAGTTTAAGGTTTCCAGATTTTCCACATAAAAAAACTGGGACACTCTTGGTTTGAGGTGGTTGGTAATAATAAAACTGTGAAACGAGTCGTAATTAAGGAGCTTTTCTGTATTTTACCTCAACAAATGCCACTTTATGCCTCTCTTTACTACGGCTGTAACGATATCCAAGTCTCACGATACGATATTGTCACAGTCTGAAACTCACGGCACGATATTTATCGCGATATCGTGGGAAAGCTCACGATATTACAATATTCTACATAACAACAAGGCTGACTCTAAAACGCTTTGACCAGTCGTTTGGCACAACATTTATTGTCATTAGGGATGGAACGAAATCCAAATCTCTCTGTACGATATTTTCACCATAAACATCTCACTGCACCAGATTTATTACAATATTTTGTGGTGAATCTGTTACTTTTTCCTCTAAAAATGCTTCACAAGACTTAATCCAAAGAATGAAGATGTAAAAGTGCTTAGAACAGTTATTTCTTCATGTAGTCTGCACTGAAACGGAGCAAAGGATCATGGTCTATGTAGTTCCCTCTGTTTTTTAGCTCTTTCTGCATCAGAACTGTTCATTTAAGCAAAGAGACTTGGGATTCAATATATTGTGATGCTCCACGATGTTATTGTGAGACCTTTGACGATACGATATCACCAGATTTACCTTATTGTTACATCCCTACTCTTTACTGTTCACAGGGATCAGATTGGTCAAAATAGGGACATTTCTTGTAGGAAACTGAGACAAATCAGTGGTTTTGGATAAATCTGCTGGGACAGGGGACACAGGGCTCAAAACTGCGACTGTCCGGGGAAATAGGGACGTCTGGTCACCCTAACTGAACCAAAAAAGTTCTCAAATCGTCTAAAAACGAAATAAAAATGGATTCAAACGTCATTTTCAGAAGCCTGTGTTCTTTCCGAGGGTTCATGGTTCAGTTTATGAGTTTAATTTTCAACAGAAAGACTGAAACTGAACTAAAAAACTGCTCTTTCTGGTTCAGATTGTGTTAAAACAAAGCTCAGATTAAAGTCTAATTCACGTCAGAGCGCTTCAGACAGAGCAGCGCCTCTAGTTAGCTTCACCGCCCCAGGGAAAGTCGACGACATCAGCTGCAAAACATCAGTACACAATTTTTTCCATCATGATTCAAGTCTTTGCTCATGTTTTATTAAGGCTTTTTATTAAAGCGTTGCCCCAAAGTCCCACGGAGTTACATGTACAGGCCGCTCCGTCTGAAATCATCACGTTGAATTCTTGCGTTTTTTTTAAGCGGTGATTTCACTTCCGGGTCCAACAGGAACTTCACGGCTGATTTCTGGCTTTGTTTTCGTTCCTTATTCGTCAAACAAGAGACTTTTACCTTTCAAAATCGCATCTTTAACCACAAATATGTAAATAAATGAGTAATAATCCACCATAACATATTATAACCACAGATCCAAGCTTATAACCGTCTCAGCTTCAAACAAATCTCTTTTTAAAGTACATTTTTGGTTGTTTCTATGGAGATTTTATTGCTTTGCCTGGAATGTTCCACACTATGACATTAAACACTTCTACCTCACATTTATTCAATTACAGATCTGAGCTGAAACTTGAAAAAGATATTTTTTTTTTCTTTTAGATGATGATATTTGCAAAGTTTTTGTCAGTGGTTTATTTCTGGGTCAATGACGCTGTCCAGCTGCAGTTTCCTCCGTTAAAAAGGTTCAAATTTCATAATAATTCAGCACATTTCTGTAGTTCCTCTGACCTCTATGGAACCAAATCATTTTTTTTCAGAAATCATGAGTTTTTCTGCATGTTTTTTGTCCTTAAAGTGTTAAAATGTCATGTGGTGCGACTAATAACAGCAGGAATTCTGTGGCTGGAGTTTAATAACAGACAAAGTCGACTTGGGTGAATGGTTCTTTAGGCATTTTTCTTCATTTTTCTTCATTTTTCTTCATTTTTCTTCATTTTCCAGGGCAGTAGTTTGTTCATTAAACACAAGCAGGCGACTGTCATACTGGACACAAAAGAAAATATCAATATGCATTAAAAATCTAAAGAAACACAACAGTTTGTTTCTCTACACTTCATATTACTCAGAACTTAGATTAAAATCCCAACCACGTTTTAGAAAATAAAACTATTTTAAGGTTATTCTCAGTCGCACCACATGACATTTTACACTAAAAATGCTGAATGTAAATGTTAAACACAGATTTATGCTCCTGACACTGGAAATGCTGAAAAAGTTCAATAGAAACTAATATTTTGTATATTTTAAAATTTGCCTGTTGAAAATCCTTATACGTCATTGACCCATCGACCCAAACACTACAAATATACAACTTTATACCACAGAATGTAATTTTGTGTCTTTGTTTTCATGTTTTTGTGCCTAATTCATATCCAACAAGAACATTTCCATAGGTGCTGATGTAATGGTGCTTATGTTTAGTGCTTTTGTGGAGCTTCATTTCTGTCAAGAAATGCCCAACTTTTTCCCAATTAAGCAATTTCTGGGGAAAATATTATATTATTTATTGTAACACCACCTTAAAAACCCATAATAAAGCCTGAAGAAGTGAAAAATGATGATATACAGTATGATTTAAGTTAAGTTTTCCCGCTTACAGAAGTTAGGGTTATGGAAGTAGAATTGCAGACTGTTGGTGTTTGTGTTTTTACTGCTCCAAAATACCTAGAAAAACAGGCGTTCTGACTGCGAGTGGGGCCGCCTCTCCACAGATCTGACCTGTAACTCGGTCTGGTTTGGTCTCCATGAGGATAAAAAGGTTTAATGCCAAACTGCGAAACATTCCAGACCAAACAATAACATCTCAACAGTGAAGAGCGTTCGATGGACCCTCCACCATGGATAAAAACAAGGACATTTTAATCATTTTCACTGTTTTGAATCATCTGATGGACCAGGAAGTGGCCTCGGAGTCGCCGTATCTTCCCCGGCCTGTGGTGTGTTTAGTTTGGGCAGAGTTCTTGGAGGACGCACGGGTGGATGGGCACACAGAGACACGTGACGCACAAGCTCTGACCGTAGAGATAAAAACTGTACAAGAGTTCGTCGCCGGACCGTTTTCTGTTGGAGTTAGAAAAATAATACAGGGCCCAGCTTTAGAGAGGAGGAGGAAGGAGGAAGGAGAGGAGGAAGGAGGAAGGAGAGGAGGAAGAGGTCTGGATGTGGGCAATAGTGAATCATGGAGTGTGTTTACATGCGCTCGAGTCTCCCGGTTATGATCAGGATCTTTGAGTATCCCGGTTATGATCAGGATCTTTGAGTATCCCGGTTATGATCGGGTTCTTTGAGTATCCCGGTTATGATCGGGTTCTTTGAGTATCCCGGTTATAATCAGGATCTTTGAGTATCCCGGTTATGATCGGGTTCTTTGAGTATCCCGGTTATGATCGGGTTCTTTGAGTATCCCGGTTATGATCAGGATCTTTGAGTATCCCGGTTATAATCAGGATCTTTGAGTATCCCGGTTATGATCAGGATCTTTGAGAATCCGGGTTATGATCAGGATTCTTTGAGTATCCGGTTATGATCGGGTTCTTTGATTATCCGGTTATGATCGGGTTCTTTGAGTATCCCGGTTATGATTGGATTCTTTGAGTATCCCGGTTATGATCGGGTTCTTTGAGTATCCCGGTTATGATCAGGATCTTTGAGTATCCCGGTTATGATCGGGTTCTTTGAGTATCCCGGTTATGATCGGGTTCTTTGAGTATCCCGGTTATGATCAGGTTCTTTGAGTGTCCCGGTTATGATCGGGTTCTTTGAGTATCCCGGTTATGATCAGGTTCTTTGAGTATCCCAGTTACAGGAGTGTCCATCCTGATTTCAGTCTCCAGTCTCTCGGTTATGAGAAACCAGGAGACTCTCAGTAGGTTTTTCTCACAGTATCCAGATGTTGTGATCTGTAGACACAGTATTCTGATTTCTCAAAACTGGAGCTGTACTGAGCATGTGCGAACTCAAGTACACGATAAAACAAATACCTATTTTTACAGTAAAACACGGCAGCTGTGGTTGTCAGAACTCAAACATTAAATTACGGTAAAACATTTCCTTCATTTACAGCAAAAACTGCACTGATAAAAGTTAAATAATGTGCTTATTACAATATTTTATCATAAAAAATGTATTACATCTTAAATAAAAACAGTATTACCATTAAAAATAACAATTTTCCATAACTTTTGGCTGTTAATTATAGGATAAACTCTTTCGATTTTACAGTATCTCCCCATTAACTTTAAAAAAAAAAATTCACAGTAAAATTCTGTGTTTTCTACATACAGTATTACAAATAATCTTAATCTCATAATCATAATCTTTAAAGTTATGTAATGTTTCTTGATTTACAGTAGTTTATTACGGTGATACACTATTTTAGATTTTACGGCCTTCGACTGTTGCGATTTGACAGTTTTTTACCGTAATTTCTACTGACTTTTCTACCGGGTAAGTAAGATGCGGTAGAAGCAGTTACTTTACCAAAACATCTCAAAACTCCTAACAGAGTGACCAGATGTTCCAGTTTATCTGGGACAGTCCCAGTTTTGAGCCCTGTGTCCCCTGTCCCAGCAGATTTATCCAAAACCAGTGATTTGTCCCAGTTTTATACAAGAAATGTCCCTATTTTTGGCCAATCTGATCCCTGCCAACAGCAAAGAGAGGCACAAATTGTCATTTGTTTGGGTAAAATACAGAAAAGCTGCTTTAAAAATGACCAAAACACAAAGAAAACGTGACTTTACTGACTCACGTGTTCGTCATGAATGGGCTGAGTGCAGAATAATTTTCCTTAATTACGCACTCGTTTCACAGTTTTATTATTAATAAAACTGACCCAGTTTTTAGTTTTGAAAATCTGGTCACTCTGTCCTAACAGGACTATTTTAAGTAATAATATAGAGACTTTTACAGCGGAAGTGATTAAAAAAACGCTGCATTTTGGCAACAGAAGTGTCATTGTTCCCCGTTCATTCGGATTCATTCAGACCGATATTTTCAGCACCAAAACGTCTGGTTGTTCTGTGTGTGGTTCTCAGATTCGGGACTAAAGTTTTAAAGTTTTACTCACTGATCGCACGAGGAGCTGGTAGTCGGACACATTTGCACAGCTCGCAGTGATGCGACCGGACAGAAAATAGTACCAAGCGAATATGAGGTCTGACTTTTTCGCCGTTTATGTTTTTTGACGCAAATATGTCACCTCTTTTGAACAAAGAAAAACGCTTTATTTTCATGACCTCAGCCAACTTGCCGGACACTTTCGTCAGCACCGAAACCGGGGAAGAACTCGGCTCAGACGCTGTCGGGAGGTAAGTCAGTGTTGGTGCGACTCTGCTGACGGAGACGTACAGATTCATGTCAAAAATCCCAAACTATCTCTTTAAAATAATTAAGACAATCGATTGCCTCAATTTTTTGTGTTCTGGTGACGTATTCGGGTTTACAGTGCAGAGATGTGAGCGTCCTGGTTTCTTTGGGTGCAGGTAAACGTCACATCCAGATAAATAATAACCGGGATAAAGCGCATAACCGGGATACAGATGCGCACGTAAACACACTCATTTATAGTGTCGTTTTTGAACATTTGCAAAAATAAAAACCGAATTTAATCTGCCGTCGTCGTTTCGGTCGACCTAATGGAGATTTAAAGCCACATTGCGTTACTTTTTAGCCCCAAAAAACAGCATATCGGCACGTTTTTGCTTGGATTTTGGTTGTTTTTAATGTTATTTTTGTCAGTATTGCCCACCTCAGCCTGGGTGAGGGGCAGAAGGGGGCAGAGGGGGGGTCCAGCCGGGGCGCAGGGGCAGAGGGGGCAGCCTGGGGTCCTTGGGTATTTGGGGGGTCCTCTGGGGGGGGTAAAGACAGGCTCATATTGAACAGAAGCAGTCAGTCATTGCAGGAGGGACAGTTCTTAGATTGAAACTTCATATTCTCTCGTATCCTGCGAAGAGACGAAACACAACATATAAAAAACACTGCGCCGAGTTATAATTTTTATGATATTTCCAATAATTTAAAAGGTGAATTTATAGATTTAGTGTTGAGTAAAGGCACAGACTCACCTCAGTGTTCTGTTAATAAGAAAGCATGAAAGATAAAATACAATATTGTCAGTGAATTATCCTCTCCTGTTTGCAAACACGACCAAAAACAAGAAAAATAATCGCAGTTATGGTACAAAATCTCGTCCCACAAAATCTCGTGAGACAAAACTACCACAAAATCGTGCACACAAAAGAAAAATGATCTTGTACGATTTTTTCCCCCCAAGTTTTTACGTTTAGATTGGACAAAAAAGCAGTGCCGGAGTTAGGATTTTGGGGGCCTTAGGCAAATTTGAGTGTGGGGGCCTCATTGTAATGCGCTGTTTTGTTGTTTGTTTTGGGGGTTTTTTTTTGTATTTTTTAAATATTTATTGTCTCGTTTTTCATCTTTATTTGAATTAGGGCTGATTGGAAACTTGTCTTATTAGTTAGGGAGCCTACTAGATAACCAGAGCTGAAAGCAGTTTTATTTTTTTGCTAGTACAATTACGTTTTTGTTTACATCCTTTACTATATTATTATACAGTGATTATGTTCAAATAAGGGTCAAGCTAACTAACGTGAAAGGGTTGTTTTAAGAAAATGCTAAAGAAATATACTGGAGATTGTACATAATTATATTTAGCCACTATTTATTCATTGTATTTTTGGGATATTTTATTGTAAATGTTTATGATGTAGTTACCGTGGAACAGGACTGTGTTATGTGTGAACTTTTCTAGTTATTATAGAACATTTTATTGTAAATTATACGCTAACTTGGACCCCAGGAAGAATAGTCTTTACTCTAATAAAGACTAACGAGGATCCCATAAAAAATAAATCAAATAAATCAATAAAGGTCGGACGCTTTGACACTTAAAATAGATTTGATAATCAGATACTGTTTTGGTGGCGTAAACTACTATTTTCAATGTGATATTGAGGGAAAATCAAGTTGCTCTGAGGCCTCGGTCGTTAGAGGCACTGAGGGGAATTGTTTAGGGGCCCCTCCAGGATCAGGGGCCCCAAACGAGCGCCTATTTTTGCCTAAAAGTAGCGCCGCCTCTGCAAAAAAAAAGGGTTACGTTCTGGTCAGTTACGTCTCTTACAGCTCCGAAAAGCAGAATCAACTAGAATAAAAACAAAACTATGAAATTAAATAAATAAGAAAATTGTGAGGCCAAAAACTGGAGTGTGACATGTTAAAATCTGTGAGGTTGGGACGTGTGTGTGAGGCTGTTATGCACTTTTTATGTACTGTACGTAGTGTCTCTATGCTGTGTTTCTATCTTTTTACTATTTTATTAGTTTTATTTCCTTTGCACTGAACGAGGAATGCACTTAATTTGGTTGTATTTGTTGCAATGATAAATAAAGATGATCTATTCTATCTCATTCTTGCGGATCCCATCTCGTATTTTGTCTCGTCTCGTGGAAATTTTGCCTCGTCCCATCTCCACACGGCAAAAAACAAAATCTAATCAAGTTAAGGTGACTTGAATTAAGGAAGTTTTATCGTGATTTGAGTAAATTTCACTTGAAAAGTAAAATGATCTGCCAGTAGAACATTTTTAAACTTAAAATAAGAAAAAAAACATCTTGTTACACTTAAAATAAGAAAAACAACAACTTTTTGCACTTAAAATAAGAAACAAAATCAGATAATTTTACTTGTCAAGTTGAATCTGCTCAAATAAAGTCAAATGTTCTTAATTTAAGTCATTTTAACTCACCTAGAGATTGTTTTTTTCCAGAATACTCCATAGTGAATCAGAATTATACGTTTTAGAATTTACTGCATCAACATAAAGAGATTAAGTCAAATCAAATCGCAATTGAGAGATTTTTCCGTAATTATACAGACGTAGTTCGATTTAGGTGCAGATGTGAATAGATCTTAGAGTTAATATCTTCATTTTACAACATATTTTCACAAATTTCTTATTAAAAATGACAAATTTACAAAGATTTCTGCAACTCGAGACGCACCGTTGTGTCGTACAGTGAGTTGTCGTTGGCCGATCCGGAGCTGATGTTCTGATATGGAGGATTTTTGGACACTGTGAGTCTGAGCGGGCTTCTCTGCACTCTGAAAATACACAAACAAACAAACAAACAAAAAAACAGAGGGACAAAACAAAATCAAGATAAGAGAAAATGAGACCTGGTAAAACTGATCTAAGCATCACTTCTAATCAGGAGAATTTGATGTTTTATATCAGTGTTAATTTGGGGCTGAAACAGGAATTTTAATCCAGTGTTTCTTCCAAAAATATTAAATTAACTCTAGAACAGACTGGACTCATATCTTATTCTATTTTATATCAGTGTTACTTTTGTAGATTTCAACATGACCAAAGGCTTTTGTCAATTAAATATTTCTGCCAAATTAAAACGAACTAAATAAAAACAGAACAAGAGCAGAATTTGTATTGTGAGAATGGAATTTTTTTTTTTGTCTTTTGTTATCGTGTTTTTGGGCCTTTTTCATGTCCAGCAAATACACAGCAACAACTGGAGGGTTAAAATTTCAGGGTAAAATATTTCAGAGTTGTTTTTAACAGAAAAAGTGTTATTTTAACTATTTGAGAGTTAAATGGGGGTTCGAATTGGGGTTATTTGCCAGACTTGATATGGTTAAAGTTAATTCAGCTTCTCTTAGTGTTAATTCAACTTCTTTTAGAGTTAATTCAACTTCTTTAGTGTTAAAGCAACTTCTTAGTAATAATTCAACTTCTCTTAGTGTTAATTCAACTTCCTTTAGTGTAATTCAGCTTCTTAGTGTTAATTCAACTTCCTTTCATGTTTATTCAACTTCATTTAGTGTTAATTCAACTTCTTTTAGTGTTAATTCAACTTCTATTAGTGTTAATTTAACTTCTTCTAGTGTTAATTCAACTTTTCCTAGTGTTAATTCTACTTCATTTAGTGTTAATTCAACTTCTCCTAGTGTTAATTCAACTTTTCCTAGTGTTAATTCCATTTCTTTCAGTGTTAATTCAACTTTGTCTAGTGTTTATTCAACTTCCTTTAGTGTTAATTTGGCACCTCACACCCACCACTTCAAACTCGTGCAAGAAAAGATCAGTTTGAACCAGTTTTGTGCATAATTAAATTTTAAATTAACTAAAATAAAGTGTAAAAATGAAACACCTCTGTGTGTTTTTTCGCTAAATCAGGATAACCCTACAAAGTGTTGTCCGATTACTCTCCAAACGTGAATATAACTCTTGATTTCGGGGTTAAACGGAAAATTTAGTCCAGTGTTACTTCATTAAAATTCCAAAAAATGTTAAATTGGACTCATTTAAACCCTCAGAAAATGTTAAAATTGAGTCTGTGAGAGTTGATTTTAACTCTCCACTTTTTACTCTGTATGTTTCTATAATAATAAAGGTTAATTTAATCTAGTCTCACACAAAGGACTGGTGTGATGTGCTTTTGCGGAGCTTAATTTCTGTCAAGAAATGTCCAATTTTTTCCCAATTAAGGAATTTCTTTGCCGATATTTGCATTTTTTTGTCAAACCCAACAGGGAACATGTACTTCTATTGAGTTTATTATGAATGAAGTTTCAGCGATCGTATGAGCAGTGTTTCTTTCGTCTCTTTCGCCGTACTTGAAGAAGTAGAGGTAGACGGCTGTGATGAGGAGGAGGATGAGGGCGACCGGGACGAAGATCACCAGCAGAATCTGAGCTCCGTCCAGACGCAGGGACAGAGACGAGACTGGAACAGGCAGAAACGCGACGAGAGGTCAGGGGAAAGGGGGGAAAAGGCGGGACGGAGGAGGAGGAGGGGGAGATTTGGCTCTTACCGTCCAGCCGGCGCTCGTCGCTTTCTGAATGAGCTGAGGAGAGAGAGAGAAGAGAGAGAATCATGAGAGAATCAATCAAAAATGTGCGCAAGAAATATTTACAGTGGAACAGTGGGAAAAAAAACTCTTTCCTTTGTCTCTCTCAGTCTATCTCAGTCTCTGTCGTTTGTTCGCTCCATCGCTCTTTCGGCGAAACACGACCTTCTTTCACCCAACCAGACCCGACGAGAATCGAGACAAGACTGAGCAGGTGCTGAGCGGCAGGAAGCACCTTTATACACCCCTGGCCCCTCCCACCTTACCTAACGCCCCTCTAAAAGCTTAATTCAATCATTCCTACGACCAAATGGTTAATATTACCGGGGCCGACAGTTACACAGAGAGAATCGCTATGATCTCACATCCATAAATGACCGAAAACAGGTCACAAACAAATAAAACACAGTTCATTGTCCAGGCCGGTCACCTGTGGCTCACATGACCCCGGAGCGCGAACAACGGGAGGATTTACGCTCCTGACCCGGATGTGTTCAGGTTTGTCAGTGCTCACCGGGATGAGGAGCCGGCGGCAGCGCGAGGGTGAGTAAGAAGTCGATTATTGCGGGTTTTTGGAGGATAGTTCTGGCGCTTCCAAGTGTGCACCTTAGTCGTGGCCGAGGATCTGTAGAAGTGAAGTTTATTGTGCGTTTGGACTGTGGCGTTTGCAGTGCGGAGCCCAGAAAACAAGGAAACAGGTGAGTGTGCGTCTTCCCGCTCTTTTCCCCCGGGGGCGGCGCTCTCAGGACGGACCTGCTCCGTCACAGTGTGAGGAAGGGCGCCCTCTGCTGGAGAAAAGCTGAAGGGATAAATGGTCAAAGGGTCGTTGTTATTATTATAAAGAGTTTTTCCTCCTTCCAGACTTTCACCAGTGTCTCATCCTCTTTCTTCTCTCCCTCTCTTTGTCTTCCCTCTCTCCTCTCCTCCCTCTGTTTTGCGGGTGGCTCAGACTCTCTCCTCCCGCTCTCCTCCTCCTCTCCTCCTCTCTTCCCTCTCTCTTGCCAGTGGCTCAGACTCTCTCCTCCCTCTCTCCTTCTCCCTCTTCTCCTCCCTCTCCTTCTCCCTCTCTACTCTTTCCTCTCTTTCTCCCTCTCTCCTCTTCTGTCTCTCTTCCCTCTTTCGCCGCTGGCTCAGACTCTCTCCTCTCCTCCCTCTCTCCTCCTCTCTCCCTCTCTCTTGCCGTGACTCAGACTCTCTCCTCCCTCTCTCCTCCTCCTCACCTCCCTCTCTCCTCCCTCTCTTCTCTCCTCATCCTTCTCTCCCTCCCTCTCCTCTGTCTCTCCTCCCTCTGGCTCTCTCCTCCTCCCTCTCTCCTCCCTCTCACTCTCCTCCTCCTCTCCTCCCTCTCACTCTCCTCCACCTCTCCTCCTCTCTCCCCCTCTGGCTCTCCTCCCCTCCCTCCCTATCTCCTCTCCTCTCCTTCTCTCTCCTCCCTCTCTCCTCTCCTCCGCTGCTCTTTCATTCTGTCTGTGCCTCTGGTCGACCTCTTCCTTCAAAGTGTCAGTGCCACAAACAATCTCCATTTTCCCTTCACCAAAAACCCATTTTCTTTTTTCTCCTCCCTCTCTCATCCCTCACTCTTTATCCTCTCCCTATTTCTGCCTAATCTTTTTCTATTCCTCTCAATCCCTCACTCCCTGTCTCCCCACCACCTCTTTTTCTCTCTTTCCTTTTCTCTCACTTTCGATCTCCATCTTTCCCTCTCTTCTTTTACTTCCTTCTTTGTGTCTCTTTTCTCCTTTGTCACCCCTTTTTCCTTCCTTCCTCTCTAACCATCCCCCTTTCTTACCTCTTCTCCCTCTCTCTTCCTTTCTACTTCTCTAGCATCCCTCTCTTCTCCTTCTCTTACTCTTTCTTTCTTTCTGTCTTTCTTTCGTTCATTTGTTCCTCTTTCCTATCCCCACATCTGTCTCTTTCTCCTTTCTTTCTCTCTCCGTCCTTTATTTTCTAACATCCCTCTCTTTCTCCACGCTTTCTATTCCTGCATCCATCTCTGCCCTTCCCTCTCTTTTTCTCTCTCTCTCTGTCTGTCTGTCTCCCTCCATCCTTTCCTTTCTTCCTCCCTCAATCTATCTCTCCCTCCCTCCCTCCCTCCCTCTCTCTTTCCTCTCTCTTTTCTTCTGACTAATGTGTTTTTCAGTCTTGTCTGAAACCTGCTATCGCTCTTCTCTCCTCCTCTGTCTTCTCCTCTTCTCCTTCCTCTTTTCCCTCTTCTTCTCCTCTTTTCTCTCTCTTCTTCTCCTCTTCTGTCCTGTCCTCTCCTCCCTTCCCTCTCTCCTTTTCTCTCTCCTCTCCGTCCTCTTCTCTCCTCTTCTTAAATTGTGTTTTGTTTGGCTAAATTGTCTGTCAGTGCCCACACGCCTCCCTCTCCTCCTCTCTCTCATCCCTCCTCCTTCTTTCCTCTCCTCTCTCTCCTCTGCTTAAGTTGTGTTGCCTCCCTCTCTCCTCCCTTCTCCTGTCTTCTCTCCTCTTCTTCTCACTCTCTTCTCTTGTCTCCTCTCTCCTCTCCTCTTCTTAACTTGTGTTTTGTTGTGTTGTCTCTCCATCTGTCAGTGTGCTCCCTCTCTCCTCTCCTCCTCTCTTTTCTCCCCTCTCTCCTTCTCTCTCTCCTCTTCTTGTTTCATTGTGATAAATTGTCTCTCCATCTGTCCTCCCCCTCTCCTCTCCTCCTCCTCTTTTCTCTTCTCTGCTTAAGGTGTTTTTGTTGCGATAAATTGTCTCTCCGTCGATGAGTGCGCAGACGCCTCCCTCCTCTTCTCTCTCCTCCTCTTCTCTCTCCTCTTCCCTTTTCTCTCTCTTCTACCATCTCACCTCCTCTCTCCCCTCTTTCCTCTTCTCTCTCCTCTCCTGTCTCTTCTCTTTCCTCTTCTCTCTCCTCTCCTGTCTCTCCTCTCCTCTCTCCTCCTCTCTCGCTCCCCTCTCTTCTCTTCTCTTCTCTCCTCTCCACCTCTCCTCTCTTCCTCTCTCCTTCTCTCTCCCCTCTCTCCTCTTCTCTCTCCTCCTCTCTCTCCTCTCCTGTCTCTTCTCTTTCCTCTTCTCTCTCCTCTCCTGTCTCTCCTCTCTCGCTCCCCTCTCTTCTCTTCTCTCCTCTCCGCCTCTCTTCTCTCCTCTTCTTAACTTGTTTCGTTGCATTAAACTGTCTCTCAGTCTGTCAGTGTGCAGACGCCTCCCTCTCTCCTCTCCTCTCTCCTCTCCTCTCCTCCTCTTCTCTCTCCTCCTCTTCTCACTTTGTGTTGTGTTAAATTGCCTCTGTGTCTCAGTGACACCTCCTCTTTCCTCTCTCTCATCTCTTCTCCTCTCTCTTCCTCTCTTCTCCTCTTTCCTCTCCTCCTCCTCTTCTTGTGTTGCGTTAAATTGCGTCTGTCTGTCAGTGACGCCTCCCTCTCCTCTCTTCTCTCCTCTCCTCTTTCCTGTCCTCCTCTCACTCCTCCTCTTCTTGTGTTGTGTTAAATTGTCTCTGTCTATCAGTGATGCCTCCTCTCTCCTCTCCTCTTTTCTCCTCCTCTCCTCTCTTCTTCTTGTGTTGTGTTCAATTGTCTGTCTGTCAGTCTCATCTCTCCTCTCCTCTTTCCTCTCCTCTTTCCTGTCCTCCTCTCACTCCTCCTCTCTTCTTGTGTTGTGTTAAATTGTCTCTCTCTGTCAGTGACTCCTCCCTCTCTCCTCTCCTGTTTTCTCCTCCTTTCCTCTCTTCTTCTTGTGTTGTGTTCAATTGTCTGTCTGTCAGTGACACCTCCTCCTCTCCTTTCTCCTCTCTCCTCTCCTCTTTCCTCCTCCTTTCCTCTCTTCTTCTTGTGTTGTGTTAAATTGTCTCTCTCTGTCAGTGACGCCTCCTCCTCTCCTCTTTCCTCTCCTCCTCCTCTCACTCCTCCTCTCTTCTTGTGTTGTGTTAAATTGTCTGTCTGTCAGTGACTCCTCCCTCTCTCCTCTCCTCCTCTCCTCTTTCCTCCTCTCCTCTTCTTGTGTTGTGTTAAATTGTCTGTCTGTCAGCGACGCCTCCTCCCTCTCTCCTCTCCTCCCTCTCTCCTCTCCTCTTTTCTCCTCCTTTCCTCTCTTCTTCTTGTGTTGTGTTAAATTGTCTGTCTGTCAGTGATGCCTCCCTCTCTCCTCTCCTCTTTCCTCCTCCTTTCCTCTCTTCTTCTTGTGTTGTGTTAAATTGTCTCTGTCTGTCAGTGACGCCTCCCTCTCTCCTCTCCTCCTCTCCTCTTTTCTCCTCCTCTCCTCCTCTTCTTCTTGTGTTGTGTTAAATTGTCTGTCCGTCAGCGACGCCTCCTTCCTCTCTCCTCTCTCCTCTCTCCTCTCCTCTTTCCTCCTCCTTTCCTCTCCTCTTCTTGTGTTGTGTTAAATTGTCTCTGTCTGTCAGCGACGCCTCCTCCCTCTCTCCTCTCCTCTTTTCTCCTCCTCTCCTCTTCTTGTGTTGTGTTAAATTGTCTCTGTCTGTCAGCGACGCCTCGGCTGAATTACGGCCTTTACGTGGATCAGTGAACAGCAGAAATAAACCGACGTTTCAGAAACATGTCTCAAGTCCAAAGTGCAGCGGCTCAGAGAAACGCTCACGTCTCTCTTCCACTTCGATTAAAGCCGCACCGTGGAACTTTCCTGCCGAACACAGTCTCTAACCTTGTGCGACACGAAGCACACGTCACGTCTGTCGTCCTGCTTTTGTGTTCGTTTATTCTTAGGATATTTAGGATATTTCTCGGTCTGTTTACATCCAAGAGACACCGGAGCTTTGGCCGTTACAGAAAAGTATTAGAGCGAAAAGGCTCAAATAAAACAATCGTTCCTTCTTCGGCTGCACAAAATGAGAAAAAGATGCGAAAGTTGAACCCTCCTGCTTCCCTGGATACACTTTTGTACATCGAAACTTTTCTTTTTTTGCATAACTTTGACGATACTGCAGCAAACAGCACCAAAATCGGCCGGTTTTTCTGATGTATTTTTCATTTCTGTGCTTGTTTTTTTCAGCATCACCTTCATTTTACGCGTCTCTAATCATCGTTTTTGTCCCACTGACGTTTTTACCGGAACAACTTTGCCCGTGCACTTTTACTTTTTGATTTATTTTTCACTCTCTGGCGTTGAAAACCCTTCAGAGTGTTTTAGTTTTAGTAGCGTCCTTGAATTTTTTTCAAATCTTTCTCTTTTTAATGTGTATCTTCCATTACAAGATTATATCAATAGAAAGATATTTGTACATGAGTCAGTGACGTGACGCTGTCCAAATGCTGTTTCCTCAGTTAAAAAGGTTCAAATTTCATAATAATTCAGCACATTTCTGTAGCACCTCTGACCTCCAGGGAACCAAATCATTTTTTTTTCAGAAATCCTGAGTTATTCTGCATGATTTTTGTGCTTAAAGTGTTAAAATGTCATGTGGTGCGACTAATAACAGCAGGAGTTTGAATAACAGACAAAGTCGACTTGGGTGAATGGTTCTTTAGGTGTTTTTCTTCATTTTTCTTCATTTTTCTTCATTTTTCTTCATTTTTCTTCATTTTTCTTCATTTTTCTTCATTTTTCTTCATTTTTCTTCATTTTCCAGGGCAGTAGTTTGGTCATTAAACACAAGCAGGCGACTGTCATATTGGAGCAAAAGAAAATCTAAAAAAATCTAAAGAAAAATGGCATAAACTGAGCTGAAAACAGTTCAGTTTTCATTGTATTTTCATTGATTTCATAAATGCAACACACTATAGTCTTTTATACAGAGCAGACGGGTAAAAAAAAGAAAAGAAATCACCTGCAGTGTTCTCCTCATTTTAGGGTTTTGTGGCTCCGCGGGTGTTTTTTTCTGTCGCTCCAAACGGCTCTTTGGGTGTTTTATGGTTGTAATTGAGTAATTGCAATTTTATTTCTCTTGACACTTATTTCTCTCCTGTCAGTGGGTTCAAATATGTTCAGAATTGTACATTTGGCTGGTAGCGGGTGGAGCTACGGGGCGTCGCTGCCACAGACCAGCACAATTTAAGGGGAAACTGGCTCCTCTGAGCTCACGACACCGAATGAGAGCGTTTAAAACAAATTTTAAAAAAAATAAAAAATGCACATTTCATTTCATTTTCAAAACTCAAGCTGTGCATTTTTGTTAAATTACTCACCGCCTTAACACACGGAAGTCATTTTAAAAACGCACAGTCTCGGGTTTAAGAATGACTTTCGTTGTTGTGTGTCTTTAACAAACTGAGCTGTGCTACGGGGAAATGTGGGGCTCACGACACACAGGTGATTACATTTTTTTTATTGTTTTTAAATGTATTTAAATTTGTCCAGGTAATTAAATTTTTTTATTATTTTTAAATGTATTTAAATTTGTCCAGGTAATTACATTTTTTATTGTTTTTAAATGTATTTAAATTTGTCCAGGTAATTACATTTTTTATTGTTTTTAAATGTATTTAAATTTGTCCAGGTAATTACATTTTTTTATTGTTTTTAAATGTATTTAAATTTGTCCAGGTAATTACATTTCTTATTGTTTTTAAATGTATTTAAATTTGTCCAGGTAATTACATTTTTTATTGTTTTTAAATGTATTTAAATTTGTCCAGGTAATTACATTTTTTATTGTTTTTAAATGTATTTAAATTTGTCCAGGTGATTACATTTTTTTTATTGTTTTTAAATGTATTTAAATTTGTCCAGGTAATTAAATTTTTTTATTATTTTTAAATGTATTTAAATTTGTCCAGGTAATTACATTTTTTATTGTTTTTAAATGTATTTAAATTTGTCCAGGTAATTACATTTTTTTATTGTTTTTAAATGTATTTAAATTTGTCCAGGTAATTACATTTCTTATTGTTTTTAAATGTATTTAAATTTGTCCAGGTAATTACATTTTTTTATTGTTTTTAAATGTATTTAAATTTGTCCAGGTAATTACATTTTTTTATTGTTTTTAAATGTATTTAAATTTGTCCAGGTAATTACTTTTTTTAAATTGTTTTTAAATGTATTTAAATTTGTCCAGGTAATTACATTTCTTATTGTTTTTAAATGTATTTAAATTTGTCCAGGTAATTACATTTTTTAAATTATTTTTAAATGTATTTAAATTTGTCCAGGTAATTACATTTTTTAAAATTATTTTTAAATGTATTTAAATTTGTCCAGGTAATTACATTTTTTTATTGTTTTTAAATGTATTTAAATTTGTCCAGGTAATTACATTTCTTATTGTTTTTAAATGTATTTAAATTTGTCCAGGTAATTACATTTTTTATTGTTTTTAAATGTATTTAAATTTGTCCAGGTAATTAAATTTTTTTATTATTTTTAAATGTATTTAAATTTGTCCAGGTAATTACATTTTTTATTGTTTTTAAATGTATTTAAATTTGTCCAGGTAATTACATTTTTTTTATTGTTTTTAAATGTATTTAAATTTGTCCAGGTAATTAGATTTTTTTAATGTATTTAAATTTGTCCAGGTAATTACATTTTTAAAATTATTTTTAAATGTATTTAAATTTGTCCAGGTAATTACATTTTTTAAAATTGTTTTTAAATGTATTTAAATTTGTCCAGGTAATTAAATTTTTTATTGTTTTTAAATGCGACATTAAATGCGAGCGGGCTCGCCTCTCCACAGATCTGACCTCTACCATGGTCTGGTTTGGTCTCCATGGAGATAGAGAGGTTTAATGCCGTACTGTGGGACATTCTAGACAAAACAATAACATCTCCAAAGAGAAAAGCACCAGTAAAATTACACAGTGCACTGAATTTTTAGTTTTTATGTCTCTAACCCTTGCGCGCCCCTTAAAAATAATCAGAAAAACACTTATTCTGACTGTAAGTGGGTCGCCTCTCCACAGATCTGACCTGCAACTCTGTCCGGTTTGGTCTCCGCTTAAATGCCACACTGCGAAACTTTCCAGACAAAGCGATAACACCTCCACGAAGAAAAGTATTAAGACTATAAAACGTGTTCAGGGACGCGGTGCAGTGACCGACCTTTGCAGACAGGGGGCAGCCCGCTCCACTGAGACGGGTGCCCAGGGACGCAGTGGAGCACGGGTTCCCCCAGGAGCTGATGCCCTTTCAGGCAGGAGAACCGGAGCCTGTCCCCGGGCTGGAAGTGAGTCTGCCGGGAGCTGGGAATGCCGAAGGTGGGAGTCCCGGGATGAGAGCACGGTTCAAACGTCTCCGCTGGAAAAGAAGAAAAATCATAAAAATACATTTAAAGAGGAGGTTTTTTACTTTTACGGGGGATTAACTGCTAAAACATAACAGATTTAGATCAACATGTTGCGTTTTATTGTTTTGAAAGCGCTGTATTCACCAAAAACAACATATAAACATGGCTTTTCTGATGCTTTTCCCCCTTTACTCTCTGCGCAGTCACGCCCCCTTCAGGGCTTTAATGAAACTACTGTTTGTGAAGTCAGTGTGTGTTGTTTTGTCTCATGTTTTGGTAGATTTTTGGGAAATCGCTATGTGAGGGTGAGCTTTCTGTACGGCAGACGACGCTAAATTAGTCAAACATGCCTCGAGGACAAATAAAAACAACTCCAGGCTGTTTTTGACGAGGGAACGACGCTATAAGACGGGAGAAAACTACAAAAAGTCGATTTTTCATACGCCCTCTTGAAGGAAGAGATGGTCTCATATGGATTTTCAGTATATTCAGTAGATTTAATATCTGGGCTGCTGCTGGACACAAAAAACAATATTTTTCAATACCAATATTTAGCGAACACCTTTAAAAAGCCAAACCTGGAGCCTGAAGTTCACTGGCACAGCTTAATGGTCCCATATTACGCCAAACTGACTCTTGTGGGTTTTATAATGTTGTTACCTCGTCAAAAACAGAGCTGGAGTTGTGTTTTGTTTCATTCACATGTTTGAGTAACTCTTTATTATTCGTCTGTCTGCGTCTCCAAAGCTCAAAATGCTCCGTTCCACCTTGTGATGTCATGAAGCGGTAGTTTTCAAGTTATCTTTTACCTTTTGTTCAGTACAGATTGGCAATTCCAGGTCTGAAATGATCCAAATGAATGACCACGTTTACATGATGTTTTTAATTGTTCTGAATTAAATAGTTCTGAATTAAAATATTCTCCTTCGAGTTTACATGGAAATAATAATTCGGAATTGAGGTTTCCATTGAAAACACGTTAAATCGTCTTTATTTAACTCCTCTCAGCGTCTGGGGGTGGGGAAGGTGCTGATCGGACAGCGACACAAACGTATTTCCGTCTTTGGGAAGAAAACCCACACTTCAGCTGCTCCCGGCTTTTCCGTCATCTCGGTTTTTGTCGTTTCGCCACCGACGCAAACACGATCCGAACTTTTCCCGCGGTCGTTCCGGTGATAATGAAGCAGCAGCTGGAGAATTCTGTCCTCGCGCTTTACGTCTGTGAGCTGAGGAGGAGAAGGGAAGAGTGTGGGAGAAGGAGGAAGAAGACAAACTGAGTCTGAGGCTGCCACACCTCAGCCCACTCCCACATCCCGCTCACAAATCCAAAGAGGACGTGGAGGAAAGTCCCGAGAGACGACTGGAGGAGCCGGATCGAAGGACGAGCCAACGAGCACCAACCACCGGGATTATTTTGAAGAAGAAGAAACGTTTACATGATCCAGGAAGAAATTCATCCAGCTTTAAACTCAGAATAAACCACCCACTTACTTTGAAATTAAGTTCATGGGCTCTTTAATCGTACTTTAAAAAGTCATTCACACAGTTTCACGGCTTTGTCCTTTACCCGCTTCCATAATAACAGGGGATATAAACGTATTATTATCACAAACAACTAAAAAAAGCCAATAAGCCCCCGTTGCAGTGCTGATCTCTGACCCGCAGCTCCTCTCCGTGTATTTACTCCGCTCTCTGTGTTAAAGTGCACCGATCCAGGGGGAGTAATGGGCCGTTATTGTTCAAAACGCGGCTCTGAAACGCCGCAGCTGTAATTAGCCTGGTTTAGCTAATGCTTTTACCGTCCTCGGGGTCGGAAATGTCGTGAACTCCTTTTTGGAAATCGGCAGTCGCTCCATTGTTCCAAATAGGAGCCGGTTTTGTCCTCCTAAAAACGAGAACAATGTGAATTTTCGGACTAACTTTTCGATATTTCTGACCACCTACTTCGCCCACAGTGTTCCAAAGTATGGCATTAAACTTATCGGTTTCCACGGAGACAAGAAGATGGTGTCACAAGGCTAAGTTGCAGGTCAGATCTGTGGAAAGGGGAACCCGCTCTCGCACAAACAATACGTGTTTTTCACTGTATTTTTTGACAAAAACGCCCCTAATGAAATAAAACATGCTTCACAAACATGTTTAATGCCACAGTACGTCACTTTTTTTGCCTAAACATAAGTGTAGGCACTGTGCACTGATACCACTTTTTTGAAAACCGATACCAGTACGAGTACGATCATTTCTGTACTTGCCGATACCGATACTTTACTAATCTTACAAATGCAAAAAATCTACATTTAAAAAACCCGGAAAAAAAACAAACAACTTTTCTTTCATTTTATTTTTATTATTTCATTTAGCTTTGATTGAGAGTGAGAAAAGTCATTTGAGTTTTTCAGATGCGAATATGAAAATTTGACAATAAACTTTTTGAATCTTGATTATAATGTGTTTGTTTACATTTTACAGAAACGAAACTTAAAACCACATGGCTCATTTGCATACAGCTCATTTGCATACAGTATAAGCGCTGATGTGATCAGCTTCGGTGGGACTAAAGGACACGACTCAGTGGAATATAAGTGTTCTTTCTGTGACTCAGTGGAATATGAGTGTTCTCCCTGTGACTCAGTGGAGTATGAGTGTTCTTCCTGTGACTCAGTGGAATATGAGTGTTCTTCCTGTGACTCAGTGGAATATGAGTGTTCTTCCTGTGACTCAGTGGAGTATGAGTGTTCTCTCTGTGACTCAGTGGAATATGAGTGTTCTCCCTGTGACTCAGTGGAGTATGAGTGTTCTCTCTGTGACTCAGTGGAATATGAGTGTTCTTTCTGTGACTCAGTGGAATATGAGTGTTCTTTCTGTGACTCAGTGGAATATGAGTGTTCTTCCTGTGACTCAATGTAATATGAGTGTTCTTCTCTCTGTGACTCAGTGTAATATGAGTGTTCTCTCTGTGACTCAGTGGAATATGAGTGTTCTCTCTGTGACTCAGTGGAATATGAGTGTTCTCTCTGTGACTCAGTGGAATATGAGTGTTCTTCCTGTGACTCAGTGGAATATGAGTGTTCTCTCTGTGACTCAGTGGAATATGAGTGTTCTTCCTGTGACAGAGGATGTTCTGCTGATGGTGAGTCTGTTCTGTGCGTTTGTCGCGTTGGAGTTGGTTCATGTTAAACTTTTCAGAGATCGTACGAGTGCAGCGGCTCTGTCACTTCTGTCGCTACAGTCACTTTATTTACGTTGCTCTAGTTTCTCATAACCGGGATATTCGGGATTATTCGGGAAACATGAAACCGGGAAACTGTCACGGCCCTGGTTGTGACAGTGATTTTGCAGTCGGCTGTGGTTTTTAATTCTCGCCTTGTTACCATTTTTACTTACCTACATCTCCTTTGTTCCTAGCTCTTGTTTTTGAAGACTTTTGCTTTCCAGCGCTGGCTCCTCTCAAGGATCACCATTCTTCCTGAGTTAATAAATCCTTATTACTTTTAAAAAATGTTGCCTCCTTGAGCCTGTTTTTTGCCTCCTCGAGCTTGTTTTTTGCCTCCTCGAGCCTGTTTTTCGAGTCCACTTGTGTGTAGCCTTAACAGATACTGCGTAATGTGTCGTGTAACAGTGGTATCGGTGGGCGGTATCGGCAAATGTTTAATGAGTACGAGTATATTATGGAAGTATCGGTGCATCCTTACATAAGTGAGGTTGTTTTCCTGATTTTTTCCATGGCAGTGTTGCTTGTTTGGCTATAATATCCCACAGTTTGGCATAAAAGGTACGTATCGCCATGGAGAACATTTCGAAGTGTTTTTTTTTTTTTTTTGGCTTTTTCCTTCCATTTAATGAGCATTTGACTCAGTTTCCAAGTCCCAAAAGTTCCATACTGTCACTTTAAATGCTTTAGATAGTGTGAAACATAATTAACCTCCTCTTCCTACATCCCTTATAGTGTTAACATGGAAATTGTAGTTTTTAATGGTTTTACGGATTTAATTAGTGTAAAAAACGTAATATTTTCCCGTACCTGACCTCCCGCTGCTCCTCGCCCTCTCGCCTCTGTCTTTATTGTATTCGCTGCTATAACTTCACGTCCAACTTACTCAAAACGCCATTTCCTTCGGCTCATTTGCATTTTTCATATAGAGTCTCACCTATTTCAGAGAGACGGAAGGATCATGATTCATTAAACAGGACAAAGGAAGTGCCCACAGGAAACAGGAGATAACGGCGTTTAATATCAGCTCAAATACTCTGCTCCACTGAACAGCCACGTTTACATGGTGTTTTTTCATTCCAAATTAATTGTTCTGAATTAAATAGTTTGGAATTAAAACATTCTCCTTCGAGTTTCCATGGAAAACGCGTTAAATCGTCTTTATTTAATTCCTCTCAGCGTCTGGGGGTGTGGAAGGTGCTGATTGGACAGCGACACAAACGTATTTCCGTCTTTGGGAAGAAAACCCACACTTCAGCTGCTTCCGGCTTTTCTGTCATCTCGGTTTGTCGTTTCGCCGCCGACACAAACACGATCCGAACTTTTCCCGCGGCCGCTCCGATGATAATGAAGCAGCAGCTGGAGAATTATGTCCTCACGCTTTACGTCTGTGAGCTGAGGAGGAGAAGGGAAGAGTGTGGGAGAAGGAGGAAGAAGACAAACTGAGTCTGAGGCTGCCACACCTCAGCCCACTCCCACATCCCGCTCACAAATCCAAAGAGACGTGGAGGAAAGTCCCAAGAGACGACTGGAGGAGCTGGATCGAAGGACGACACAACGAGCACCAACCACCGGGATTATTTTGAAGAAGAAGAAACGTTTGTGTAAAATCCCTCAGTCGTTCAGGTAGAATCCACGGCAAAGGAGAGAATTCAAGCTCATCCAAGTTGCTTCTTTAGTTCTGGTCAGACGCTGGAGGACACGGACTTATATTTGTCCATCGAGGGAGGAGTTCGATATCAGGAATTACTCTGAAACTAACACCCTACTTGTTTACAGTCTCTGTTGTAGATCGGCCTATTGAAATTACACTGTGTGTGGAGTCATATTAGCAGAATCTAATAGTGTTTTCACACCTCTGACCTGGCTACGCCTATTGTTTTCTTAATTTGTTTTGATTTAGGTTTAAGGATAGAGTTTTAAACAGGAGACAGATGGTGTCTGAGTCCATTTCTGTTTAAAGAAGAGTTTTCTTTTTTTAACAAACATGGCCTCTTTCACTCCCCTCTAAAACCAATAGATGATTATCACAGCGGCACACTTATCACACTTCCGGTCGATGCTTTTCTCTGGCGAAATACGTGTGGGAAAAGTGACGCATACTTTTGAGCAACACCAAATCTTCATCCAACGAGGTCGACAAAGAACAGATTCTGTCCATGAAGAATTTACCCACAACGATCGAGGGAAGAAAGACGAAAACTTAAAGGAAACGACGACGAGCGTCAGTGAAACGACTGAGCAACACTAATGAAGAAAACGTAAATAACTTGTTCACTCAGACAGATTCTACAAATAAAATGAAAAATCGATTTTGTGATGTCGATATTAGCACAGACAGAGAGATTTGTGCAGATTAAATGTTATAGATGTTCACAGATTAAATGTCGACAATTTAAACTGCACAAACTCAACATCGCGGCACTTCCTGTTGTGATAAAAGCCTCTTCTCTCTGGCCAATATCTTTAGCTTCGCTGACCTCAAACGAGACGACAGTGAGTGGATTTTATTTGCAGTTTTTCTATTTGCTAATTTTAATATATATTTTTTAGTTTTTTTATTGGCTTGCGTATTTATTTTAAGCTTTATTTTATTTAATGTGTGTTGGTAAAATGTGCAATCCCAATAAAGTTGGATTGGATTTTTATTTATGATTTCCTCTCTTTTATTGTTTAATTTGTCTGTGCAGGACTTTGGAAACCGCCCAGCGATATAAATAAATCAGATTGTATTGAAACAGAGATGAGGAGCAGGGATAATGTGGACACAGCTTTGTTTTTCCTTCAGACTTTCTTGCAGACGGAGGTAATAAAACGATAAATATTCGGTAAACGTACGTGCGCAGGTGGGCGGCCTCTGGCTCCACCTCGGTCCGCCGCTGCCCCGGCTGTAGCAGGTCAGGAGGCTGTTGCCGTGGAGACTGTAGCCTTTGTCGCAGACGTACTGAACGCTGGAGCCGACGGTGAAGTGAGACGAGGAGAGGACTCGGCGGCTGTGGTCCACTTTACCCGGGTCTGGGCAGGAGACGACTGCAAAGAGACACGAGAGGGGCAAAGAGAGTTTAGAGACGACTGTAAAGAGACACGAGAGGGGCAAAAAGAGTTTAGAGACGACTGTAAAGAGACACGAGAGGGGCAAAAAGAGTTTAGAGACGACTGTAAAGAGACACGAGAGGGGCAAAAAGAGTTTAGAGACGACTGTAAAGAGACACGAGAGGGGCAAAAAGAGTTTAGAGATGACTGTAAAGAGACACGAGAGGGGCAAAAAGAGCTTAGAGACGACTGTAAAGAGACACGAGAGGGGCAAAAAGAGTTTAGAGACGACTGTAAAGAGACACGAGAGGGGCAAAAAGAGTTTAGAGACGACTGTAAAGAGACACGAGAGGGGCAAAAAGAGTTTAGAGACGACTGTAAAGAGACACGAGAGGGGCAAAAAGAGCTTAGAGATGACTGTAAAGATACACTAGAGGGGCAAAAAGAGTTTAGAGATGACTGTAAAGAGACACGAGAGGGGCAAAAAGAGTTTAGAGATGACTGTAAAGAGACACGAGAGGGGCAAAAGAGTTTAGAGATGACTGTAAAGAGACACGAGAGGGGCAAAAAGAGCTTAGAGATGACTGTAAAGAGACACGAGAGGGGCAAAAAGAGTTTAGAGACGACTGTAAAGAGACACGAGAGGGGCAAAAAGAGTTTAGAGACGACTGTGAAGAGACACGAGAGGGGCAAAAGAGTTTAGAGATGACTGTAAAGAGACACGAGAGGGGCAAAAACAGTTTAGAGATGACTGTAAAGAGACACGAGAGGGGCAAAAAGAGTTTAGAGATGACTGTAAAGAGACACGAGAGGGGCAAAAGAGTTTAGAGACGACTGTAAAGAGACACGAGAGGGGCAAAAAGAGTTTAGAGACGACTGTACAGAGACACGAGAGGGGCAAAAAGAGTTTAGAGACGACTGTAAAGAGAGACGAGAGGGGCAAAAAGAGTTTAGAGACGACTGTAAAGAGACACGAGAGGGGCAAAAAGAGTTTAGAGATGACTGTAAAGAGACACGAGAGGGGCAAAAGAGTTTAGAGATGACTGTAAAGAGACACGAGAGGGGCAAAAACAGTTTAGAGACGACTGTAAAGAGACACGAGAGGGGCAAAAAGAGTTTAGAGACGACTGTAAAGAGACACGAGAGGGGCAAAAGAGTTTAGAGATGACTGTAAAGAGACACGAGAGGGGCAAAAACAGTTTAGAGATGACTGTAAAGAGACACGAGAGGGGCAAAAGAGTTTAGAGATGACTGTAAAGAGACACGAGAGGGGCAAAAGAGTTTAGAGATGACTGTAAAGAGACACGAGAGGGGCAAAAAGAGTTTAGAGATGACTGTAAAGAGACACGAGAGGGGCAAAAAGAGCTTAGAGATGACTGTAAAGAGACACGAGAGGGGCAAAAGAGTTTAGAGATGACTGTAAAGAGACACGAGAGGGGCAAAAGAGTTTAGAGATGACTGTAAAGAGACACGAGAGGGGCAAAAGAGTTTAGAGATGACTGTAAAGAGACACGAGAGGGGCAAAAAGAGTTTAGAGATGACTGTAAAGAGACACGAGAGGGGCAAAAAGAGTTTAGAGACGACTGTAAAGAGACACGAGAGGGGCAAAAAGAGTTTAGAGACGACTGTAAAGAGACACGAGAGGGGCAAAAAGAGTTTAGAGACGACTGTAAAGAGACACGAGAGGGGCAAAAAGAGTTTAGAGACGACTGTAAAGAGACACGAGAGGGGCAAAAAGAGTTTAGAGACGACTGTAAAGAGACACGAGAGGGGCAAAAAGAGTTTAGAGACGACTGTGAAGAGACACGAGAGGGGCAAAAAGAGTTTAGAGACGACTGTAAAGAGACACGAGAGGGGCAAAAAGAGTTTAGAGACGACTGTAAAGAGACACGAGAGGGGCAAAAAGAGTTTAGAGACGACTGTAAAGAGAGACGAGAGGGGCAAAAAGAGTTTAGAGACGACTGTAAAGAGACACGAGAGGGGCAAAAAGAGTTTAGAGACGACTGTAAAGAAACACAAGAGGGGCAAAAAGAGTTTAGAGATGACTGTAAAGAGACACGAGAGGGGCAAAAAGAGTTTAGAGACGACTGTAGAGAGACACGAGAGGGGCAAAAAGAGTTTAGAGACGACTGTAAAGAGAGACGAGAGGGGCAAAAAGAGTTTAGAGACGACTGGACGACTGTACGGAGACAGAAGAGGGGCAAAAACAGTTTAGAGACGACTGGACGACTGTACGGAGACAGAAGAGGGGCAAAAACAGTTTAGAGACGACTGGATGACTGTACGGAGACAGAAGAGGGGCAAAAAGAGTTTAGAGACGACTGGACGACTGTACGGAGACAGAAGAGGGGCAAAAAGAGTTTAGAGACGACTGGACGACTGTACGGAGACAGAAGAGGGGCAAAAAGAGTTTAGAGACGACTGGACGACTGTACGGAGACATAAGAGGGTCAAAGAGATTAGATAAGTCTGTACGGAGACATAAGAGGGGCAAAAAGAGATTAGAGATGACTGTACGGAAACAGAAAAGGGGCAAAAAGAGTTTAGAGACGACTGTATGGACCACAGACTGTATAAAAGAAGTGAGTGTGACGTCACCCATAGCGTGTAGCGCTGCTCAAATGAGGCTCCTCTAGGAATGGACTTTAGCTTCAGATGTGCCGTAGTTCCCCTTTAAGTCTTAAGACCCACTTTTACTCTCTGGCTTTTAACACATGGTCCTCTGTGTCTTTTATTTATTTTCATGTTTTGATTTTACGTTCCTATTATTTTATGTATATTCTTGCTCTCATTTGATTTACTAGTTTGATTGTTTTTACGAGGACTAGTGGAGGCAAATAGAGGTTTCTTTTTATTTCTATTGGATATGTTTTATTTATACTGTGCAGCACTTCGGAAGCTCCTTTGCTGAAATAAAATGTGCCGTATAAATAAAGTGGATTGGATTGGCTCGGTCACCCCTCTGGCAGCTGGGCAGGTCTCCGCTCCACGTCAGGTCCCACTGGCACATGAGCAGCTCGGCGCCCTCTAGCTGGAAGCCGGGGTAGCACTGGTACGTGACCACGGTCCCCTGCACCAGGTCGGGGTGGGACGAGCTCTTCCAGCCGTTCGAGATCTCGGGCAGCTCGGGGCAGGTGTCGTTACGCGCCACCTCTGGAAAACACACGACGGAGAGGGTAAAAACACACAACACAAACTCTTATACACCACCTGGATGCATGTTCCACTGTGTGACGTTAAACAGCTCTACTTTGACTCCTTTTACAGCTCAAAAACGCCTAGAAAAACAGGCATTCTGAGTGTGAGCGGGTTCGCCTCTCCACAGAGCTGAGCTGTAACTTGGCCTGGTTTGGTTCTCCATGAAAATGAAACGGTTTAGCACTGTGAAACTTTCCAGACAAAGCAATAACATCGGCACAGATCCTCCACCAGAAAAAGTTACACAATCAGTCAATCAAACTTTATTTACAGAGCTTTTCATATAAAAATGCAACACAAAGCGCATCTTTAAGGCCAGTAACACATGTAGCTCTAATTTTACTGTCTTAAAAACATGAAAAACACAAAACAAGTCCATTTTAAATAGTTTGCAGTGGTCCAAAGTTTAAGTTTTTATTTTATTTAACCTTTATTTAACCAGGAAAGTCCCATTGACATTACTAATCTCTTTTTCAAGAGAGTCCTGGCCAAGACAGCGGCACAAAAATTCTGAATATTACAGGACACATTTCAAGCGACAATTTATTTTTTATAGAGCAGTTTTCATACAAAAAAATGCAACACAAAGCACTTTACAGTGATTAAAAAAGAACAATCCCTCCCTCCCAAGAAAGTTAAGCCAAACAGGTGAACTTTTTTTCTTTTTTTAAACCACTAACAGAATCTGTCTTGCAATTACTACCTGTGACATAACTATCTTTTTTTTTTTACAACTAACTATCTGATCTGGAAAACTATACTAACTACCTGTCCCAGTAGATTTATCCAGAACCAGTGATTTGTCCCAGTTTTATACAAGAAATGTCCCAGGAGTCCCTATTTTTAACTAATATGATCCCTGCCAACAGTAAAGAGAGGCATAAATTGTCATTTATTTAAGTCGAATACAGAAACGGATACTTAAAATTGACCAAAACACAAAGAAAATATGACTATACTGACGCACTTGGGTCGGGTGAAGAACAATTTTCCTTAATTATGACTCGTTTCACAGTTTTATTATTACCAACCACGACAAACCCGGGACGTCTCAGTTTCTTATTTTGAAAATCTGGTCATCCTTAGCCGGTTTGTGTTGGTTGGTAATAATAAAACTGTGAAACGAGTGCATAATTAAGGAAAACTGTTCTGCACTCAGCACTAATGTGAGTCAGTATAGTCACAATTTATTTGTGTTTTGGACATTTTTAAGCAGCTTTTCTGTATTTTCTATGCCTCTTTACAGTTGGCAGGGATTAGATTGGTCAAAAATAGAGACATCTGGGACATTTCCTGTATAAAACTGGGACAAATCACTGGTTTTGGATAAATCTGCTGGGACAGGGGACACAGGGCTGAAAACTGGGACTGTCCCGGGTAGAAGGGACGTCAGGTCACCCTAATCACCCTACCAAAGTTCCTCCTCTCTTATACAGCGTGCTAACTTTTCAGTAAAGCTTTATAATGAGATGCTAATACAATATTTCTGTACTGGGGGAGACACATTCTGCTCAAATATCTTAGAAAAATCCCATTAAATCCTGATCATCTGTATATTAGACCCGAGCCACCTCTCACAGCTGAGCCCCTGCTCCATCTGTGACTTTAGCCGCGCTGTTAGCTTAGCGCGCTGTTAGCTTAGCGCGCTGTTAGCTTAGCGCGCTGTTAGCTTAGCGCGCTATTAGCTTAGCGCGCTGTTAGCTTAGCGCGGGGTGATTGCAGCATATTAAAAGTGTCGGCTCCACAAACACTGAAGACTTAATTGAAAATGGGCCTTGATCAAACAGTGTTTCCAGTGTTTACTCCTCTGCCCTGACGTTCACCAGGAAATATCACTCCATCTCTCTCTTTCTGTCTTCTCTCACTCTTTCTGTATATTTCTTTCTCTCTCTCTTTCCTCTCTCCTGCATTCTCTCTTTCTCTCCATTTATCTTTCCTTCTCTCACCTTTTTTCTCTCACTCTTCTCCCTTTCTTTCTTTCCGTCTCTCTCCTCTCTCTCTTTCTGTCCACTCTCCACTTTCTTCGCTCTCTCTCTCCCTCTCTGTCTTTCTCTTCCTCTCTCTCTTTCTTTCCTCTCTTGTTACTCTCTCTCTCTATAGTCTTTCCATTTCTCGCTTTGTTTTTCTCTCTTCTCTCACTCTTTCTCTATATTTCTTTCTCTCTCTTTTTCCTCTCTCCTGTATTCTCTCTTTCTCTTCATTTCTATCTCTCTTCCTTTCTCTTGCATTCGATATGTCCCCCATTCTTCTACCACCCTCTCTTTTTTTCCCATTCTCCACTTTCTTTGGATCTCTCGCTCCCTCTGTTTGTTTCTATTCCTCTCTCTCCCCTCTTTCTCTCTCCCATCTTTCCTTTAATCTCTTTTTCTCTCCCTTTTTCCCTCTCTCTCTTTCTTTCTCTCCCTCTCTTTTCTCTCCCCCTCTCCTCCACTTCCCTCTCAGTCTCTCTCTCCTCTCTTCCCCTCTTCTCTTTCCCTTTCACTCTTTACTCTCTCTTCTCTCCCTCTTTCTCTCCCTCTTTACTCTCTCTTCTCTCCCTCTTTCTCTCCCTCTTTACTCTCTCTTCTCTCCCTCTTTCTCTCCCTCTTTACTCCCTCTTTTCTCCCCCTTTACTCTCTCTTCTGTCCCTCTTTCACTCTTTACTCTCTCTTCTCTCCCTCTTTCTCTCCCTCTTTACTCTCTCTTCCTCTCTTCCCTCTTTTGCTTCCTCTCTCCTCTCTCCTCGCTCTTGTTCTTTCTTTCCACTCTGCACTTCCTCCCTCCCTCCTCCCTCGTTCTTTTCTCCTCTAAACGCGTTGCTTTTATCTGATCTCTGTGTTTGCTGTGGGCTGATGAAGGACCAGGCCAAACCAACAGAAGAACCATTATTATTACTCTTTCCATTTCCTCTTCAGTATAAAACAAACGGCGCCGTCTTCACGTTAATCTCGGGCCGGAGGGTTTTTTTCTCCGCACATTTCCGCACTAACCGTTTATTCCCGCTGGAGACGTGTTTACTTAAGATTTAAAATGGGACAGATTTCGCTTTCCCAGGTCCACTGAGTGACTTCTGCTTCTGTTCGTGGCCACAGACGGTACGAAGGACTGGACATTGCTCACAGTGTTCGGCCCCAGTCAAGTGAAGCTCATCGAGGCCTGGAGCGAAATTTGGAGTATTCAAATTTGCCGTATCGTCTCCACTAAAGAGCAGATCTGGAGCGGGGGGGTGCTGAAGGTAACGCCGCCCCCTCTCACCCGCACCGCTTGTTTGTATTGAAAAAAAACAAAACAAAAAAAACACAGCGCGTGACTTTGCGTTCTCTCTCTTCTCTCTCTTTCTCTCCATTTATCTTTCCTTCTCTCACCTTTTTTTCTCTCACTCTTCTCCCTTTCTTTCTGTCTCTCTCCTCTCTCTCTTTCTGTCCACTCTCCACTTTCTTCGCTCTCTCTCTCCCTCTCTGTTTTCTCTTCCTCTTGCTCTCTTTCTTTCCACTCTTTCTTTCTCACCCTCTCGTCTCTCTCCCTCTTTCTCTCACTCTTTACTCTCTCGTCTCTCCCTCTTTACTCTCTCGTCTCTCCCTCTTTCTCTTGCTCTTTACTCTCTCTTCTCTCCCCTCTTTCTCTCTCCTGTCTTTCCTTTAATCTCTTTTTCTCTCTGTCCTCCCTCTCTCTCTCTTTCTTTCTTTCTCTCCCTCTCTTTTCTCTCCCCCTCTCCTCCTCTTCCCTCTCAGTCTCTCTCTCCTCTCTTCCCCTCTTCTCTTTCCCTCTCTCCCTTTCTTCCTTCTTTCGCTCCCTCTCTCACTCTTTTCTCTTCTTCCTCTTGCTCTCTTTCTTTCCACTCTTTCTTTCTCACCTTCTCATCTCTCTCCCTCTTTACTCTCTCTTCTCCCCCTCTTTCTCTCCCTCTTTTACTGTCTCTTCTCTCCCTCTTTCTCTCCCTCTTTACTCTCTCTTCTCTCCCTCTTTCTCTCCCTCTTTACTCTCTCTTCTCTCCCTCTTTACTCTCTCTTCTCTCCCTCTTTACTCTCTCTTCTCTCCCTCTTTACTCTTTCTCTCACTCTTTACTCTCTCTTCTCTCCCTCTTTCTCTCACTCTTTACTCTCTCTTCTCTCCCTCTTTCTCTCACTCTTTACTCTCTCTTCTCTCCCTCTTTCTCTCACTCTTTACTCTCTCTTCTCTCCCTCTTTCTCTCACTCTTTACTCTCTCTTCTCTCCCTCTTTCTCTCACTCTTTACTCTCTCTTCTCTCCCTCTTTCTCTCCCTCTTTACTCTCTCTTCTCTCCCTCTTTCTCTCCCTCTTTACTCTTTCTCTCACTCTTTACTCTCTCTTCTCTCCCTCTTTCTCTCCCTCTTTACTCTCTCTTCTCCCCCTCTTTCTCTCCCTCTTTTACTGTCTCTTCTCTCCCTCTTTCTCTCCCTCTTTACTCTCTCTTCTCTCCCTCTTTCTCTCACTCTTCTCTCCGCTGACCGGTTACAGCGTTCACGTTTACGGTTAAACACGTCCAAAACTGTCGCTGCGTCTCTGTGTCCTTGTATCGGGCGGACGGCTTCAGGTGGAGAGAGAGAATCCAAATATCTCGGTGTTATTCTCCATCCAAAACTTTCATTCAAGTCCCATGTCAAAACCGTCAGTAACCGTCAGTAAAAGACTCCATCCACACCCCTACTGTCCGATACTACAAAAACACAACCTACTCAGCCGGGAAAACGTGATTAAACATGCTCGTCTATGTCTGTTGTATAAAGGCGTCCAGGGTTTGTCTTCTCCTCCACCCAAACAGTTCATTAACACTCGGACCTGTGAACACAGCAGAACCAGAGGAGCAGCGAGAGGCGACCGTATCCTCCTCCTCCTCCTCTGGAAAAGTCTGTTTGGTCAATAACTGCCTTTTCTGTTAGAGCTGTTCAGTGCTGAAATGAAGCCCCCACAACCATCAGAAACCTCAACACACACACTTCATTTACACTGCAGTTAAAACAGTGGCTCAGAGACAATCAGACACCCGCCTCGCGCTGCCCCCTGCTGGACACTGGCCTAATGACTGTAAGACGTTATTATTATTATTGTTAAGTTACTGAGTGAGAGTGAATATCTGTAATTGACTGGTTACTGATTGCGGGTGAATGTTTGTAATGGAGTTGTCTGAAGTAATGTACTTTTTAGAATGATGAATTTTAACTTTGTAATGGGATTTTCTGTTATGTAGAAGTGACACCCAACATCTGTCGAGGGACCACAGATGAAAAATAGCCGTCTGGCTAACTCTGGCATATTTACATGCAAATGTGGATTAATATGCACTGTCCCTGAAATAAATAAAGACATCTTTTCTGTATTCTGAGTGAAAAGAACCGCCAACAACGGATTAACGATCTGAGCAAACCGTGGAACCCGACAAGAACGCGTATGTTGGGCCCATTTCTTGACAGTTTTGTGTGTTTGTTTAAAATTCATGATTTTATAACTTATGGCTCAGGAGTTTTGTAATTGTGGATATGCCGAAGTGGAGGTTCGTCCACGTAGTTGGTGATTCAGACCAGGAATCTGCTTTCGTCCAGACTTTGTCGGGGTTGAAAAGGCTGATTTGATGTCCTTCGATGCTCGTCTTCAGTCCTCTGCAGTTAGAGTGGAGAAATCACCAGGATCGGTGCTCTTTACGCGCTTTCTCGCTACGTTCACCATGTTTCTTGCTGCCGGCCAAAATATTTCCCAGCATGCAATGTGGGCGTTTGTCAACAATGTTCAACAATCCTTCGCTTCACACAGAAATATAAATGTAAATCCACAGGCGGATACAGAGCGCGAGAATGATTCAATGACAGTAAAATAACAATGTGGACAGGCTACGGAAGCAGGTTAGTGTATAGGACAGAAAGAGACAGTGTCAGCTCCACCTCCTCCCTAAAACTGATCTAAGAAGTAAAAATGGACTCAGAGTTACATCAAATCAATAACATCTGCGTTTGTTTGTATTGTGAGTTTAATGTATTTCTTATCCTGTAAAGCACTTTGTGTAGGAACTGCGCTGTACAAATACACTTGCCTTGTCTTGGATAAATGTTGATGATTTTGAAGGAAAAAGCATTTTAGGAAAAGATGACGCTCAAAAGAACTGGTGCACTGAACTCATGAGGACTGTGTGTGATTCATTAAGTCGCTTCTTGTTGTTTCCTTTCAGCCGTTTTCTTGGCATCTTCATTTGTAAACAGGAGTGAGTTCAGTTCAGCCTAAATCTGTAATAAACCCCTCGTAGATTCATACAAAATGTTTAAAATGTTGTCTAGTACGTACATGACTAAAGAAAATAAACTACTACTTCTACATGTGTCACTGAAATAAACAAATCTGATCGGACGTTGATGCTTCTGGCTGGAGACATATTGTAAGGAGCATTAAACACTACCGTTCAAAAGTTTGGGGTCACCCAGACAATTTTGTGTTTTCCATGAAAAGTCACACTTTTATTTACCACCATGAGTTGTAAAATGAATAAACTATAGTCAAGACATTGACAAGGTTAGAAATAATTATTTGTATTTGAAATAATTTTTTCCTTCAAACTTTGCCTTTGTCAAAGATTCCTCCATTTGCAGCAGTCACAGCCTTCAGACCTTTGGCCTCCAGCTGTTCATTTGTTGAAGGATCTGGAGAAGTTTCACCCCAGGCTTCTAGAAGCTTCTCCCACAAGTTGGATTGGCTGGACGGGCACTTTTTACGTACCAGACGGTCAAACTGCTCCACAGCAGCTCAGTGGGTCTGTCCACAACACTTCTGTCCACTCTTCCTCTGTCCAGTGTCTGTTCTTTTGCCCATATGAATCTGTTTCTTTTATTGTCAGTCTCAGATGTGGCTTTTCCTTTGCCACTCTGCCCTGAAGCTGCATCCCAGAGTCGCCTCTTCACTGTAGATGTTGACACTGGCGTTTTGCAGGTATTTAATGAAGCTGCCAGTTGAGGATCTGTGAGGCGTCTGTTTCTCAAACTAGAGACTCTAATGTATCTTCTTGCTCAGTTGTGCAGCAGCTCCCACTTCTCTTTCTACTCTGGTTAGAGCCTGTTTGTGCTCTTCTCTGAAGGGAGTAGTTCACACTGTTGTAGGAAATCTTCAGTTTCTTGGCAATTTCTTGCATAGAAAAGCCTTCATTTCTAAGAACAAGAACAGACTGTCGAGTTTCACATGAAACTTCTCTTTTTCTGGCCATTTTGAGCGTTTAATCGACCCCACAAATGTGATGCTCCAGATACTCAACCTGCTCAAAGGAAGGTCAGTTTTATAGCTTCTCTAACCAGCTGAACTGTTTTCCTCTGTGCTAACATGACTGCACAAGGGTTTTCTAATCATCCATTAGCCTCTGACACAACGAGCAAACACATTGTACCATTAGACACTGGAGTGAGAGATGCTGGAAATGGGCCTCTGTTCACCTGTGTAGATACTGCACCATAAACCAGACATTTGCAGCTAGAATAGTCATTTACCACATTAGCAATGCATATTTCTGATTAGTTTAAAGTGATCTTCATTGAAAAAACAGTGCTTTTCTTTCAAAAATAAGGACATTTCTAAGTGACCTCAAACTTTTGAACGCTAGTGTATGTTGTATGGAGGGTTTTACTGAGGACCAGACTGAAATCTCTCTGTATAAACACACGCAGAGAGATTCCAGTCTGGATTTGTCAGGATTTAGATTCATATTCGGGAATTCCTCACCGAAGAAGTGCACCACGAATCCGTTCCCGTATCCGTAGACGTTGGTGGCCGGGTCGGACTGGAACTGGATGGTGACGTCGGCGGTGGATGTGTAGAGTTTGAACCTGGACTTGGAGCCGCCGTAAGAGCCCAGGACTTTGGCCGTGAGGTCGTCTCCGTCGTAAAAGGTCAGGAGGTCGTTCACCCCGATGTTCAACCTGCAAAAGACGCAGGGAAGAAGAGTGAGGACGAGGACATTAGTTTAAAGAGTTTATGAGGTTTCAAAAGTCAAAGGTGGAGTAGACTGGGCCAAAACTACTCTAATGTACAGAAAAAAAACATATTTGAGGAGAAAGCACCTTTATTTTGTTGTAATCATGTATAAAATGTCATAAAAAATGTGTTTCTTGTCTAAATTGGGCTGAACTTTCGGACAGAATTCTCTCAGCGTGAAGTCGTCCGTGTGGGACTCTATAAAAAAACAACTCTGCTTCTTGTAATTCTCAACATATTTTTCAGCTTTTCTTCACAAACTGCTCCTCGATTGGTGTAAAACCATCATTTTTATTTCCAACAAGTATTATTCTACCAAACTAAGTCAAAATTAGAGAATGGTCGTGCAGATTTAGTGTATAAACAGCTCTTGAGGTCAACATTTTGCCTTTTGTGTACTGTCCGTATAAAGTGTTTTACTGTCAGAGCGTCAGGAAGTGTTCTTTAGCATGCTAGTTGCTGTTAGTTGTTAGGAAAGCACTTTTAAGACTGCATATCTCCAGTTTTCTTGTGAGTATATCGTGTTGTAAGGGGTGAAAATCAGATACTAATCGATACTAAAACTAGTATTGTTTTCATGAGGAAGTCTCTCTCCATTTCTGTCTGTTTTTCCTCCCTCTTTCTTTGCGTTTTTCACTTTCTTTGCCGTTTCTCGCCTTCTCTCACTCACTCCTGCTGCTTGTTATTAGTTTAAGATTTTAAGATTGTGCATCTCCAGTTTTCTTTTGAGTATTTTACGTAGTGGGGCTGTCAGAAGGGTCGAAAAGCAGATCATCGATACGAAAACTAGTATCGAAACTAGATCCTTATTTTCCGCAGGTATCGATTCTACGAAAAGTCTCATTCACGGGACAGAAATGAAGCTTTACTGAATAGTTTCAGGGTCCGTGTGCCGTTCGTTCTTTTGAATTTAAGACTCAATTAAGAACGAGAATAAATTTAAAGTTTAATTATTTAGTCTCGGTGCCTGTTTTAACTGTGATCTTTTATTCTCTCTGGTTTATTTGCCCCGTTTCCACTGAACAAAGGAGAGTTTATCGCCGCTTCCCGTTTCTCATCGCGGAGCTCAACATTTACTTTCCAAGACGCCAAAGTAAACGCGGCGATATAGAAGAAAAACGACCTGTTTGTTCACAAAAACCGCAACGTTTTTCTGGTAATTCCTTCCAGCAGCAGAACTTCTGGGGCAAATAAACCAGAGAGACGGTGTCATTTGAAATAAACTTTAAATTAAGTGTTGGAAATAGAGGTCGAAATGCGTTTTTTTCGTTTGACACTAAAATAGAAAAGTGAATTAAACTGTTTTCCCATTTTATTGTGTTTCGTTCTGAAATGTAAAAGAACGAACGGGACCCGGACCAATGAGGTTTCAGTAATTCAAAGCTGTTACCTGGAAATCATGAGGCCAAAACGACTCTGATGTTCACAAAAATCATATTTGACAGATACAATTATACGAAAGCCGCTTTATTTTGCTGAAATCATGTTTAAAGTGTCATAAAAATGTGTTTCTTGCACAGAAGATGGAGATTAAGACCTTCGCCTTTCTTAAAACAGGAGTATTTTAGATACAATTCATTTTCCTCTAAAAATAATCTCTGAACCTCCTGTTTGTGACATGGAAAGATTAAAAGATTAAAGAAAGAAAGTTTTAGGAGAGCGCTGCAATTTGTCAATATGTCACTAAGTGGTAATTAGACTGAAAATAAAGAATTTCATTAAGATTCATGAACTAAAATCAAGTGTTATAAAACGAACCAAGATTTATTCTCTTAAATTTAGACAAAAAATCTTATTGATCTTATTTTAATGAATATTTACTAAATGACTAAATATGTAAGATTATGAAGCTTAATTCAAGATTATATTTATTTATATTTATTTAGTTTTGTAATCTATAACTTGGCTGTGGTTAGAATAAGCACAAAACAAGTGTTAAGATGCAGTTTAAGACATTTTTATAGATATAAATGAGTCGATCTTGGACTGAAACTGTCCAGTGTCTCTGAACCTTCTGTTTGTGACAAAGATTCAAAGATTTAAAAGTTTTAGTCGACTGCTGCAGTTTGTCAATATGTGACCAAGAGGTGATTAGTCTTAAAATGAGGAAATAAAGAATTTCATTAAGATTCATGAACTAAAATCAAGAATAAAACAGCTTTATATTCTAAGATTTAAGATGTATTTATGAAGCCCTGGATATATTTTCTTCTTTAAGATTTCTTGATGAGTAAATTTCACTTCCTGCACTCAGATCATTTCACTTGTTTCTGGAGCATTTTAACTTAAGACAAGTGGATTTTTCTAGTTTAAGGAGGAGGAGTTTTGCAGTGAAGCTGTAGAACAATGTTGAGCTGATCAGAACAACTATTCTGCACAAATCCCCCGAACTCTTTTAGTTCATAAATCTGAATTATTATTATTTTTATATGTTAATACTAATTATCACTTGGTAACATATTGATAAACTGCAGCAGTCGCCTAAAACTTTTAAATCTTTGAATCTTTCCATGTCACAAACAGAAGGTTCAGAGACACTGGACAGTTTCAGTCCAAGATCGACTCATTTACATCCATAAAAATGTCTTAAACTGCATCTTAACACTTGTTTTACTTGTTTTGTGCATTCTGACAGGTTTATAGATATAAAAACTAAATAAATAAGAAAAAAAAAAGAACCATTTAGTTGAAATAAGCTTAATAATCTTACATATTTAGCAGTCATTTAGGAAATATCCCTTAAAACAAGATAAATAAGATGTTTTGTCTAGATTTAAGAGTAAATCTTGGTTAAGTTCTTCCTATATCAAGAACTATTTTAATTATAATTGTCAGTTCCACCATTATCGAACTCGACAGGCTGCTAATCTGCACAGACCTTTATACAAGAGAAGCCGCGAGCAGTTTTCTATCCGGTTTCATGGATCCAAATCATGGAATTCCCATATAGATCTTTTAGAAAGCGCTATTTCATTATCGTTGTACAAAGTCAAATTAAAAAATAAGCTGCGGGCTCAATATTTGCTCAGATAAACATAAACATATATATATATCAAAAATCATTAATGCAAACACATAAAAGTGTAACATAAAAACAAGCATTAAGTTAAATAGTTTCTTTGTTTAATATTTTTGAGGGAGTGGTGTCTTCAGAAGCCACTCCCTGCACATCTGTCCTTCATAATAATTGTATTGTGTCTTGTCCATTTTTTTATTTATTTATTTTTCATATTGTAATTGTATATGTTTTATACATTTCTTTTAATGCAAATTTTAAATATGTGTGAAATAAATAAATAAATAAAATGTTTGTGAAATCTGCCGTGTAAATGAGCACATGGACGAGTAAACGTTGCACTGTGGAACCTACAGACATTAGACCACACGGGAACAGACAGGAAAGCAAAAGGATGAAATCTGAAGCTCATTTAAACTCTCTGTCGAGTATCGAGTCCATTCCTTATTATTCTGACGGCCGGTTTGCGCCTCTGTAGTGTAAATACACGTTTTCTCTTCCACGCTCTTTTTCTCCTCCTCTCCACACCGTCTCTCCCCTCCTCTTTTCTCCTCTTTCCTCTCCTCTCTCCTGTCCTCATGTATTTTTAAAATGACAGCATTAGCGGGAAAGGGGCGTCGGAGCCGGAGTCGGGGCAGAAACAGCCTCGGCGCTTTTTAAAGGGCTCCAGGGGCATCGGCATTATCTGCAGCCACGAGGGAATGGACCAGTCACAGTAATACGACAGGGGCAGACAGGGGCGGGCAGGGGCAGACAGGGGCAGACAGGAGGCGGGAATGGACCAATCACAATACAGAAAACAGCATCGGCGGTGTTATCAAAAAGCACTATACTCGACTTGTGCACTGCAAATTTCTCTGATCTGGACAAGATTTAAAAACTTTTATCAGGTTTTTCCAGCTCGTTTTCAGATTTCTTATGGACTCACTAGTTCAGACACCGCTTCATTCTCGTCCAGAGGCTGTTTATTTTAAGAGAACGTGTCAAGTAAAATGATCTCGCTGCACCCGACACGTAATTTCACCACTTTTAAGTCATTTTCTGACAGATTTAAGTGTTTAAATCTTCAGTTTTGGCCACGCTTTTTCACAGCGTTTTACAGTCTTGTGTCAGATTGAAGTCTGTTTAAATGACAGGAGCAGACAGGAGCAGACAGGTGCAGACAGGTGCAGACAGGAGAAGAGCTCTGGATAAGGAATGAGTCCCGTCGTTTTGGGAATTTTGCAGTTTTACATTTCGTCTTATTTAAATCGGAGCAGTTCTTTTCTGTGGAAGGGGCTGAATTTACTGTTTCTTATCATTAAGGAGGTGATCAGTTGTTTTTGCCCGAGATGTTTCACGTTATGGTCAAGTTACAGGTCAGATCTGTGGAGAGGCGACCCCCGCTCACAGTCAAATTCAGGTTTTCATGTTCAGCGCTGGAATCACAAAGGAGCTGTTCACCTGAAAACTACCACTTCATGACATCACAGGGTGGAACAGAGCAGTTTGAGCTTTGGAGATGGAGACAGACTAACAATAAAGAGTTACTCAAACTTCCTCCTTCTCCTCATTTTCCTCCTCCTTCTCCTTCTTTCGTTTTCCCGCTTCTTCTTTTCTTCCTTCTTCTCCTCCTTCGCATTTTCCTACTTTTTCTTCTCCTTGTTCTTTTCATCCTTCTCCTCCTCATTTTTCTCCTTCTCCTTTTCCTCCTATTTTTTCTCCCTTTTGTTCTCCTTCTCATTTTGTTCCTTCTCCTCCTTCTCATTTTCATCCTTCTCCTCCATCTTCTTCTTCTTCTTCTCCTCCTCCATCTTCTTCTTCTCCTCCATCTTCTTCTCCTCCGTCTTCTTCTCCTCCTTCTCATTTTCCTCCTCCTTCTCCTCCATCTTCTTCTTCTCCTCCATCTTCTTCTTCTCCTCCATCTTCTTCTCCTCCATCTTCTTCTCCTCCTTCTCATTTTCCTCCTCCTTCTCCTCCATCTTCTTCTTCTCCTCCATCTTCTTCTTCTCCTCCATCTTCTTCTCCTCCATCTTCTTCTTCTCCTCCATCTTCTTCTCCTCCTCCATCTTCTTCTCCTCATTTTCCTCCGTCTCCATCTTCTTCTTCTCCTCCATCTTCTTCTTCTCCTCCGTCTTCTTCTCCTCCTTCTCATTTTCCTCCTCCTTCTCCTCCATCTTCTTCTTCTCCTCCATCTTCTTCTTCTCCTCCATCTTCTTCTCCTCCTCCATCTTCTTCTCCTCATTTTCCTCCTTCTCCATCTTCTTCTTCTCCTCCATCTTCTTCTTCTCCTCCATCTTCTTCTCCTCCTTCTCATTTTCCTCCTCCTTCTCCTCCATCTTCTTCTTCTCCTCCATCTTCTTCTCCTCCATCTTCTTCTCCTCCTCCATCTTCTTCTCCTCATTTTCCTCCTTCTCCATCTTCTTCTCCTTCTCATTTTCACCCTCTTTCTCTTCCTTCCCCTTCTTCTCCTCCTTCTCCTTCTTATTCTCATTCTCCTCGCTCTTCTTCCTTCTTCTTCCCCACCTCCTCCTTCTTCTCCTCCTCCTTTTTCTTCTCAATGTGTATTTTAGCACATTTTACACATTCACTTTCTTCTCCTTCTTCTTCTTCATCTCACTCAGTATTTGCTCTCACACCCAAATCATTTCCTCATGATTCCCTCCTTCTTCTCTGCTCCCTCTCTTCCTCTCCTCCGCTCGCAGACACTTTCATTCTCCCTCTAAAGTCAGATTTGTTGTGATTAAGTGAAACGGGGCTCGTGTCGATGGCGGGGCATCTGGAGCAAATCACTCCGAGCTGCTCAGCCCCGAGACCAGAAGGAGATCTGCTGCAATTTAAGAAACACGAAAGAGAGGAGGAGAGGAAAGACATGAGGAAAGAGGAGGAGAGGAAAGATATGAGGAAAGAGGAGGAGAGGAAAGATATGAGGAAAGAGGAGGAGAGGAAAGATATGAGGAAAGAGGAGGAGAGGAAAGACATGAGGAAAGAAAAGAGGAAAGATATGAGGAAAGAAAAGAGGAAAGACATGAGGAAAGAGGAGAGGAAAGAAGAGGAGAGATATGAGGAAAGAAAAGAGGAGAGGAAAGATATGAGGAAAGAGGAGAGGAAAGATATGAGGAAAGAGGAGAGGAAAGATATGAGGAAAGAAGAGGAAAGAAGAGGAGAGATATGAGGAAAGAAAAGAGGAAAGATATGAGGAAAGAGGAGAGGAGAGATATGAGGAAAGAAGAGAAGAGGAGATATGAGAAAAGAGGAGAGGAAAGATATGACAAAAGAAGAGAAGAGGAAAGATATGAGGAAAGAAGAGAAGAGGAGATATGAGAAAAGAGGAGAGGAAAGATATGAGGAAAGAGGAGGAGAGGAAAGATATGAGGAAAGAGGAGGAAAGATATGAGGAAAGAAGAGGAAAGATATGAGGAAAGAGGAGGAGAGGAAAGATATGAGGAAAGAAAAGAGGAAAGACATGAGGAAAGAGGAGAGGAAAGAAAAGGAGAGATATGACAAAAGAGAAGAGGAGAGGAAAGATATGAGGAAAGGAGGAAAGGAAAGATATGACAAAAGAAGAGAAGAGGAGAGATATGACAAAAGAGAAGAGGAGAGATATGAGGAAAGAAGAGGAAAGATATGAGGAAAGAAGAGGAAGGATATGAGGAAAGAAGAGAGGAAAGATATGACAAAAGAAGAGAAGAGGAAAGATATGACAAAAGAGAAGAGGAAAGATATGAGGAAAGAAGAGGAAAGATATGAGGAAAGAAGAGGAGAGGAGACAGGAGGAGTCTGAGCTCAGGCCTGAGGGAACAGCTGTCGACAAGATCCACACCACAAGATAATATGGAGACAGAGAGAGAAAGAAAGAAAGAAAGAAAGAAAGAGAGAGCGAGGGAGATGGAGAGAGGAAGCAAAAAGAAAAAAGTAAAGGAAAGAGGGGGTAGGCCTTATTATGCTGTTTCCTAATAAGAAAGAGTGACTCAAAGCAACAACAGGTATCAGTTCATATTTCTTCTGCTTCATCTTTTCTTCTCCTTCTCATCCTTCCTCTCCTTCTCCTAGTTGTCCTCCTTCTCATCCTCCTTTCTCTCCTTCTCCTCCTTCTTCTCCTAGTTCTTTTTATTCTCCTTCCTCTCCTCCTCTTTCTCCTTCTTCTCCTCCATCCTCTCCTTCTCCTCTTTCTCCTGCTTCCTCTCCTTCTCCTCTTTCTCCTGCTTCCTCTCCTTCTCCTCTTTCTCCTGCTTCCTCTCCTTCTCCTCTTTCTCCTGCTTCCTCTCCTTCTCCTCTTTCTCCTGCTTCCTCTCCTTCTCCTCTTTCTCCTCCTTCCTCCCATTCTCTTTCTCCTGCTTCCTCTCCTTCTCCTCTTTCTCCTGCTTCCTCTCCTTCTCCTCTTTCTCCTGCTTCCTCTCCTTCTCCTCTTTCTCCTGCTTCCTCTCCTTCTCCTCTTTCTCCTGCTTCCTCTCCTTCTCTTTCTCCTGCTTCCTCTCCTTCTCCTCTTTCTCCTGCTTCCTCTCCTCCTCTTTCTCCTGCTTCCTCTCCTTCTCCTCTTTCTCCTGCTTCTCCTCCTTCTTCTCCTCCTCCTCCTCCTTTAATTCACTCTTCAAGAAATCTTAAAATAAGAAAACATATCCAGACCTTCATAAATCTCCAAATAAGTTCTCAAATTTCCAAATGAACAGATGAAAAATTGAAAATACGTCCTCACTCTCAATCTTCTAAATAAAATAATAATAAAATAAAAGTAAAATCCAAAGTTCTTCTTAAGGGAGACACAGATTCCTGCTTAGAATTTATTTATTTCCTTCATTTTATTTATATTTTTTATTGTATTTATTTATTTTTCCTTAATTAATATCTGTATTTACTAATTTCCTATTTAGAAATGCCAATCTCTGCTGAACTAAAGGCCAACAGTAATGACATCACGAGGTGGAACAGAGCATTTTGAGCTTTGGTGACGTAAACAAACTAATAATAAAAAGAGTTACTCAAACTTGAACGAAACAAAACGCAACTCCAGGTCCGTTTCTGCGGAGGAAACGGCATCAAAACACGTCTTAAAGCTCATGAGAGTCCATTTTCCACACGACTTTTAATCCCGCAGTCTGAAAGCCGTTTTGTTTTGGAGATAATTGAGATAAACCGCGAGTTCTTGCGTCGACAATTCCACCTGCAAAACAGCGGAAGACTAAATAAACAGTTATTACTTATGTTGACAGACTTCGTTTCCTTCTCGCGGTCTCGTTTGTCTCTGTCACGGTGCACAAAAAAAGGTGTTGACGGCTCACAAACACACACACAAACACACACACAAACACACACTTTAAATGTCACATATGCAAATGAGTCGTGCCGAGTTCTGCTGCAGACGCTGTTTTCACACACGACTGAACTCTCGGACCTGGACTGAGGCTCACGGGACGGAGGAGGAGGCAGGACGGGAGCTTTTAGTGATTTTACTTTTATACAGTTTTTCAGGTTTTTCTAATTATGACTTGGTTTGATGGAGAGTATAAACGAACCCGCGAGGTGCTGCGTCCTGAACAGGAAGTGAGTACGGACGCGCTTCCAGATCGACTCGAGTTCCAGTTCACTTTGTACCGAACAAACGTCGCCCCTTTGTCTAAAACCGCTGCAGTCGGGCTCCTCGTTGTTTTTCTCCTTCGAGTTTCCATGGAAAACTCGTTCAATCATCTTTATTTAATCCCGCTCCACGTGATCCTGTTGTTTTTATTTCACCATTTTTTTTGTTAACCGTGACCACGAACACTCGTATTGATCACAGATTCCTGAACGTGTCCTGTTCAACACCATAACGCCGAGTGTCACAAATAGGTGACAAACCGTTTCAGATCAAGATATGAGCCCAGATCACGGCTGCGTTTCCCCTCATGTTAGTGCAGATGCAGAACCTTCCTAGGAACCTTTGACAAGCACTTGTTTCTAACCATACATCCATTTTCTTCTGCTTATCCAGGGCCGAGTCGGGGCATTAGTCTAAGCAGGGACTCCCACATGGAGGAGCAGCAGCTCTACTCTGAGCTCCTCCCCCTGTCTCAAAGGGAGAGTCCAGGTCATTTAAGCCTTTCGGTCATCGTTACGTTTGCGAGGGAAAAGGGAACGAACAAAACAAAAAAAAAGATGTTGTATGGTTTAACTAAGAAAAGTGCAATTTATTTACAGTGAGGAAAGAAACAATTGACCAACAAAAAAACAAGGAAGGGAAATGGGAAAACAACCAACCAAAGGGATTTAAATAAAAAGGAATTACTAAACCAAGACCCCTAACTAAGTACAGCCAACACGAAGAATTTAACTAATGGTGCACTAAAATAACAAAGTGTCTCAAAATACCAACAGCAGCAAGTTTTACACAACAAAAGAGACACAACAGAACCAAAAACCAAAGCGAAAGTGGCACGAACAGGTAGCGAACTGCGGCTTTTATGTTCCCGCCCCCACACGTGTCCTCTGTGGACTGGTGGAGGCTCATGACCACAGGTGAGGAACATGGACTGAAGTAAATCCAGAGCTTTTCCTTTGGCCTCAGCTCCTTTTTCACCACAACAGGTCCGATACAGCGACCGCATCACTGCCGAAGCTGCACCAACTCAGTCCAGGTTAAGCCTCTTTAACTTCCTTCTCAAACCAATAAGGTGAAAAATCTTGCCATAAACACTTGAAACTCGTGTTTTCTGCTTAGAGCAAGATTCGTATTTCGTCTTGTTTTAAGAAAACTTGGTCAGTGAAAATTTCTTACTGCACTGGCAGAGAATTTCACTTAAAATAGAGCATTTTTACCTCAAAATTGGTATTTTTTTCTTATTTTTGATAGGCTTTTTTTGCATTGTACATCTAAATTCATGGGTTAAGGGGTTAAATCCATCTCGAGTGTTCAATCAAACTTCTAAAGACTCATCGGGCCGTGTGTGTCACCATGGTAACCGCTGATCGTTCCGCCATACACACACATGTAGTCCGCTCACGTCCGGCCCGTGCGTTTCTCGATGTATTTACAGCTCAGCGCGAAAAGCTGCGCAAACTTAACGCCGCCGTCTAATGAGTTTTCAGCCAATTAATCTCTGACCTCCCGTCTCCTGTGGATTCTTATCAGACCGGCTGCGAGAGATGTAATATTTAATAAAAAAAAAAGAAGAGAAGAGGAGAAGAGGAGCTCGAGAGGGGCTGTTTGAACATAAAGAGGACGGAGTGATTAAGATGGAGAGAAGATACGAGATACAGACACTTGGAGAAAAGGAAGAAAACATGTTTGATTAGAGAGAAGCTTCTGCAGCAACAGGAACCATTTAATATGGATTTGCTTCAACTTTAGACCCCGAGTCTCGTCCTCTTCTCTCTGTATTTGAAGTACTCATACTTGTATGCTGTAGTACGCAGTAGTATTTGCAGTAATATTCGTAGAGCGTGTCTGTATAGGTGTAGTTTTAGTAATATTTGTGATACTCGCTCGTGTATGTTGTAGTATTTGCGTACGTCTCTTCTCTTCTGTAGTGTCTCTAGTGTGTTATAGTATTTGTAGTACTCACACTTGTTGTAGTATTGTATTATTTGTGGTACTTCAATGTTGTATAGTATCAGTAGTATTTGTAGTAGTAATTGTAGTAATTACTCACACTTGTATGTTGTAGTATTAGTAGTATTTGCAGTAGTATTCACACTTGTATACCTATCAGGAGCCTCTTCTCCTCCCTTATATTTGTATGCCGTTGTAGTATTTGTAGTATTTGCAGTATTTGTAGTATTTGCATGTGCAGTACTCACACTTGTATGTCGACCATGAGCCTCTACTTTGTAGTATGTTGTAATATTTGTAGTACTTGTATGTAGTATGTGAAGTGGAAGTGAATTTATGGAGTATGTCAGTCTACAGTACATAACACCTCCCACGTGCACATGGATGTGTAGACATGATAATATAATTCCCTTTACATATGTAAACATCTCAAAGGATCATGGGAAGAAGTGTTCACTTTTTGAATCCCGCCCGTTTCCTCTGAACCGTCTTCGTCACATTTATCTGGTTTTACATCCTGTACAACTTCTATTTACAATGTCTGCAGATAAAGTCATTTACACTCATTTACTATCGTAACCATTACATCAGTGCATCACTGTAATGACTCACAATATTAGATTTGTAGGATTTTTTTTAAGCTGCTTAATGTTTGAACAGTGTTTAAGTTCGTCACTCAGGCTGTTCCGTATTTTCACCCCACAGACCGAAACACAAAACTCTTCCTCGTGCTCATAGTAGTAGTACTACATAGTGCTAATGTAGTATTTGTAGTATTTGCAGTACTCACACTCGTAATCGTCATTGTTGTGTCTTTAGGCAAAACACTTCACCCACTTTGTCTAGTATGAAAGTGGTGTGTGCTTATCACCACCGAGTGTGGAATGACTTTACTTAATGAATTAATCATTGCATTTATACAGCACCGTTCAAAGCACCTTACAGAGCTTTATTCCCTCACTCCACACTCACAGTGTAAACTACTGCTGTCGCCACATTTGCCCTGGGGCAGAATGACAGAACCAAGGCTCCAGTCTGCACCACTGGCCCCTCCAACCACCACCAACGCTCACGCACCACTTTCATACTGGGCAATGTGGGTGAAGTGTGTTGCCTAAGGACACAACAACAGTTTTTGTGACCGGCGCCCCCCTGTGGCACCTGATTTTCCCAGTGGTTTCCCATCCAAAAAGAAGCTCTGCAAATAAAGCTCTGTAAATAAAGCTCTGTAAATAAAGCTCTGTAAATAAAGCTCTGTAAATAAAGCTCTGTAAATAAAGCTCTGTAAATAAAGCTCTGTAAATAAAGCTCTGTAAATAAAGCTCTGTAAATAAAGCTCTGCAAATAAAGCTCTGTAAATAAAGCTCTGTAAATAAAGCTCTGCAAATAAAGCTCTGTAAATAAAGCTCTGTAAAAAAGCTCTGCAAATAAAGCTCTGCAAATAAAGCTCTGTAAATAAAGCTCTGTAAAAAAGCTCTAAAAAAGCTCTGTAAAAAAGCTCTGTAAATAAAGCTCTGTAAATAAAGCTCTGTAAATAAAGCTCTGTAAAAAAGCTCTGTAAATAAAGCTCTGTAAATAAAGCTCTGTAAATAAAGCTCTGTAAATAAAGCTCTGTAAATAAAGCTCTGCAAATAAAGCTCTGTAAATAAAGCTCTGTAAATAAAGCTCTGCAAATAAAGCTCTGTAAATAAAGCTCTGTAAATAAAGCTCTGTAAATAAAGCTCTGTAAATAAAGCTCTGCAAATAAAGCTCTGTAAATAAAGCTCTGTAAATAAAGCTCTGTAAAAAAGCTCTGTAAATAAAGCTCTGTAAATAAAGCTCTGTAAATAAAGCTCTGTAAATAAAGCTCTGTAAATAAAGCTCTGTAAATAAAGCTCTGCAAATAAAGCTCTGTAAATAAAGCTCTGTAAATAAAGCTCTGTAAATAAAGCTCTGTAAATAAAGCTCTGCAAATAAAGCTCTGTAAATAAAGCTCTGTAAATAAAGCTCTGTAAATAAAGCTCTGTAAATAAAGCTCTGTAAAGCGTCTTTGTGACATATGTCTGTGAAAAGTGCTGTACAAATAAACACTTGTACATCGATCATGAGCCTCTTGTCCTTCACCCTTGTATCTGTGTGTTGTTGTAGTGTTTGAAGTGTTTGTAGTATCCGCTGTAGCATTAGTAATAGGACTGATACATGTATGTTGTACAGTATTTGCAGTATTTGTAGTATTTGCAGCAGTACTCACACTTGTATGTCGATCATGAGCCTCTTGTCCTCCTCCACGTGGATGCCCCAGATACAGTCCTGTCCTCGGTCATAAGCTTCAGGCCAGTTTGGAGACAGAACCACGCCCACCGAGTCTGTGATCTCCCCACTGCACACGGCTGCTCCACGCCCACCAACACCACAGAAGAAAACACAAAAAATGAGTTTAAAGTGCAAATTTTACACTATTTATACTCTGATTTATGTTATAACGTTGTTTCCTCGTCACAAACAGACCTGAAGTTCTGTTTTATTTCATGTTTAACACACAGACTGCAGATTTAGGCTGAGTTCTTCCCTCAAACAGAAAACTCTCTGTTCCACCTGGTGTTTTTAAACTCCAAACATCTGGAATAATTTGGATAATTTCAGATCTGGAATCGCCCATTTCTACTGAACTAAAGCTAAAAGGAGCTGTTGACTTGAAAACTGCCACTACACGACAGCACAAGGAGGGACAGTCGAGAACGTCTCGAGCTTTGGAGACGTAGACAGACAAAAACACAGACAAAACAGAACTCCAGGTCTGTTTCTGATGCTTTTGCAAATAAAATAAATGTGTTGAAGTTTCATATCCATTTCTGTAAATTTTCTAGTCAGAAACCCAAATTTGTTGTATTTCAGTCCCTCTTATATAAATTCTCTAAATTATTGCACAAATCCCAAAGCCATGAAGACAAAAGCACTTTGGACGGAATCTGAAATATAAAATATGATTGTATTTATTTATTTTTGTACATTTGTGCATGTATATTTGTATAATTTCATCATAATGCAAATATGCGTTATTCATGAAGATGTTGAGTCCTGTGAACATATGAACTATTAAGTCGCCCTAAACCTCCTTTTATCTTTAGTTCAGGAGAGATTTGCAGTTCCAGACCTGAAATCATCCAAATGATTCTAGTCAAAGTCATTTATTTTGTACATATACAACATATATACCAATAAAAATAAAAAAGCACACTAGATAAAAAAGTGCAGGAAGAGGCAAAAAACTCCAAAAGTGCACATATTAAAGCTTCCACCTTATGAATACATTAAAATTGTACATGTTGTACAGTTGTGCGATAATTTAAAAAAAAACATTTACACACCTTAGATTAAATACATTTGATTCAAACATGGATTAAAACACAATGAAATCGAATGAAATGTGTGGAGTGGGGATGGAACGATATCCAAATCTCTCTCTCTGATATTTTCACCATAAACATCTCACTGTACCAGATTTATTACAATATTTTGTGGTGAATCTGCTCCTTTTTCCTCTAAAAATGCTTCACAAGACTTAACCCAAAGAATGAAGATGTAAAAGTGCTTAGAACAGTTATTTCTGCACTGAAACGGAGCAAAGGATCATGGTCTATGTAGTTCCCTCTGGTTTTTTTAGCGGTTTCTGCATCAGAACTGTTCATTTAAGCAAAGAGACTTGGGATTCGATATATTGTGATGCTCCACGATATTATTGTGAGACCTTTGACGATACGATATCACCAGATTTCGGTTCTTGTTACGTGTGTCGGCTTAAATATGCAGGTTTGTGCGTTAAACTTGAGTGATTTAAATAAAACCACAACTTTAGGTGTGTTTGTGATGAGCAAACAACATTATAACCCACAGTAGATCAGAAAATAGCATAATATCAGTGGTTTAAGGTGGTTTAAGGCAGAGTTTCGATGTTTAGTCCCACTTTAAATCCATTTTTAAGTGATTTCCATTTGGTTTACTTCTTGATTTTGGGTATGAAATGACATAATGTGGGGGTCTGACCTCTGCAGGCGGGTTCGGTGTCGTTCCACTGCGGGTCGTCGGGGTTGGTGCACTCGATGCTGACCGACCCCTGCTCCAGAGTGTAGCCCGCCTCACACGAGAACTCCACCACTGCCCCCACTGCCCAGGAGGGGTCGCTGCTCGTCATGTTCCCGTACTTCACAAAGGGCTCGTAGCAGTGGCCCGGAGCAAACGCTGTGCACAGAAAAACACATTCACAAGGATATTTTTAAGGGACAAAAGACAGAAGGAAGAGCAAAAATACGTGCATCCCGAATCTCAAACTTCCCGTCATCACGCAGTGTTTGCCGGGAAGGGTCCTCCGAAAAAGTGGGCATCAAACCGCCATGTTTGAATTCCCAGTGGAAGTGTCTGGTGTCAAAGCCGATCTTTTCAAGCCTTTTGAACAATATCGCTTTTGTTTCTGGTTCTGATTTTGTCATATTTTAGTGATGGGATTCGGACATCGTAATTGTGTGGTTGTTGGACGGCTCGAGAAATGGGCTTCGGAAGTTTGCGAACGCCATGACTGCAAAAGGGAATCAGATCTGTGTGACTGCAAACCTCCGTTCAAACTGATTCCCTTCCCAACGGAATTGAAAAATAGTGAAAAGCGAAGGCGACGGGCAGGACTGATACAAAGGAGCGACGAAAAAGGAAACCCTTGGCTGCCTAAGAAATCATCCCGAGTTTGCAGCGAACATTTGTATGCGGAGCGCCAACAAAGCAAAATCCCGATCCCTCGCTCAACCTTGGTTACAAATTTTCGACTCTTGCTTTTGCAAACAGTCCCTCCGCATTTGGTTCTATTTTGAGGCAGCAAGTTCGGCTTTTCCACCGGTAATTTTCAAGTTTCTTTTTCTGAGGTAATTTCTCAGAGCATCGACTTTCCAGGTCCAAACTTAAGCGACGCTCACGAATGTTGGTTCTTCGCCTTCAGACTCAGGCGAAGAACCAACTTGTTGCTCGGGTATTTGCTGCCTCGGGCATCAGTAGGACAATTTCTATGGATTTCTTTCAATTTACCACTTTACATTAGGTGAGTAATAAAGTCTTTATTTTCG
>CM060668.1:5666537-5694037 GCA_030686955.1 Odontamblyopus rebecca
AACCCTGATGTCTCACCGGTCGTCGTCTTCAGCCAGCGCCACCTTCTCGAAGTGCACATGCAGCCTGTGTCCAGAGGGGGCGCGCAGGAGCCAGTGACACGTCAGGTTGTTACTGTAGTTTGAGGGAAAACCAGGAGAGACGATCCGCCCCACGGAGACGTTCGACAGGAGACCCCCACAGGACGCTGAGAAAGAGAAGAGAGACGGGGAAGACTCATATTTGGTCAATTTTAGTGCAATTTTGGCAGTTTTATAGTCAGAAAAAACACCTAAATCTAAGCGTGATCTGCAGTTTCAAGTACCACGTGACATCACACAGCACTGCCCTGATCACAGACAGGTGTGCTTCAGTTTTGGAGATATTAACAATTCTTTTACAGGTCAAATTGGGGTCATCCAGCCCTCCAGGAAGCTTCAAAAGACTCTAAAATGGCCCAAAATGGTGTCAATCGTTCGTGCTTCGTTTGTGCTGCTTTGTGCGATTATGGTTCTTCAAACAATCAGTCAAACTTTATTTAAAGAGCGCTTTTCGTACAAAAAAATGCAACACAAAGAGCTGAACTGTGCCTTGAGATTACTACCTGTAACTATCTCTCTTTTTTTAACATAACCATCTTTTTTACTAACTGAATCTGGAACTAATTATCTGGGATCTGGGGCACTTACTATATAACTGTGACGTAAGTATATATATACATTCTCAGCTAACTATCTGATCTGGAAGAACATGACTATCTTTTTTACTACTAACTAAATATTCTTAAGGTATTAACAGTTTTATTTTTACGTCGTCTAGTTCCTCAAAATGTTAAACAGCCTCAAAACAGGCAGAAAATTACACGAAATGTTTGTATTTCTTTTGTGCTGCGACATCTCAGGCTGTGAAAAAGTCCATATCAGTCTTTAGTAATTTGCTTTTGAATCATATTTTATATAATAATAATAATAATAATAATAATAATTCATACTGAGATCGTTTCATATAATTTTCTGCCTGTTTTGAGCGCTATTTAACATTTTGAGGGGCTGAAAATAAAACTGCTAATATCTTAAGAACCATAACGGCATAAATGAAACTTTTTCCAATAGAAAACAGCACAAATTGACACCATTTGGGGCGTTTTAAAGTATTTTTAAGCTTCCTGGGGGGCTGTTTGACCCTAATTTCACCAATAAAAGAATTGTTAATATCTCCAAAACTAAAGCAGCACAAATAAAACTTTTTGCAGCACAAAGAAGCACAAACGATACACAGTTTTTGCGTAGGTTTGCGTTTGATGGGGGACAGCTTCACGCAGGTCCCTCCTCCCCTCCGCACGTTTCCCTTTAGTCCCCCAGGTACAGGTTTATCTGAAATGTGGTCGTGTTTACCGTAAAATACCAAATAAGACCCCTTTAAACGCTGGGCGCGGGTGGATATTTTGATAAATCAGCGCCGGTTCCAAATAAACGCTGAGTCTAATGTTGGTGCTGAAGACAGAAGTCGAGCTGCACCAACAGGACGCGGGGCTGATGCTCGCGTCGTCTCTACGCGAACCAAACTTAAAACCACACAGCTCATTTGCATAAACTATAAGCGCTGAAAAAAAACAAGCTCGCTCCCCCGGATGCGGCGGACGAACGTTCTCGCTCTGTTGCTCCACACTCGCTGCGTCTGTCGTTTGTTATAACTTTGCTAAAGAAACGTCTGCGCGCTGTTGCGGGAGGGTTTGAATGACTTTCTGTAATTCAGGAGTCGCTTTAAAACGTGGGAAACTCGACGCGCCGTAGATGTTTTGTTGTAACATTTCACGTCTGTACAGAAAGTCGCCTAAATTATAGTCACACTGGTTAAACGAATTTGAGTTCCATATTTTCCCACTTTTGCTCAGAAAGATTTTGGTGAGGAAGGAATTAATCGCCCCAAAATGGCCACCTGGTCTCAAATAAAAGCCTGGTCTGTTACGTGATGGAAACAAATAAACGCCTCGAGTCTTATTTGGTATTTTCCGGTGAATATCTTATAAATGTCTTACGGTGGCAGCGCGGTTCCTTGCCGCTCCAGTAGGGGGTAGTGTTGTTGAGGCAGGTGAGGACGCGGGGCCCCTGGAGCTGGTACCCGGTCAGACAAGAGAAGAAGGCCTGGCCCCCCGAGTGAAGACTGCTCACAGAGACCTGAGCGAACGGAGGAGAGGAGGGGAACGGGCAGCTCAGGATGAACGCTGCAGAGAAAGAGGGAAGGAGAAGGGGAGGAAGAGGAGAGAAAGAGAGAGGAGGGGAGAAGAGAGGGAGAGAGAGGTGAGGAGAGAAGAGAGAAAGATGAGGGGTGAGATGAGGAGGAGAGATGAACGGAGAAGGAGAGAGGGGGAGAGAAGAGAGCGGAGAAAGATGGAGAGATGAGTGAGATGAGTGGAGAGGAGAGGAGGGAGAGTGATGAGGGGAGAAGAGAGGAGAGATGAGGGGAGAAAAGAGGAGAGAGATGAGGGGAGAAGAGAGAAGGAGAGAGAGAGGAGGGGAGAAAAGAGGAGAGAGATGAGGGGAGAAGAGAGGAGGGGAGAGTGATAAGGGGAGAAGAGAGGAGGAGAGAGAGATGAGGGGAGAAGAGAGGAGAGATGAGGGGAGAAGAGAGGAAGAGAGATGAGAGTTGAGGGGAGAAGAGAGAGAGATGAGAGGAGAAGAGAGGAGAGAGAGAGAGATGAGGGGAGAAGAGAGGATAGAGAGATGAGAGGAGAAGAGAGGAGAGAGAGAGATGGGGAGAAGAGAGGAGAGATGAGGGGAGAAGAGAGGAAGAGAGATGAGGGGAGAAAAGAGGAGAGAGAGATGAGGGGAGAAGAGAGGAGAGAGAGATGAGGGGAGAAGAGAGGATAGAGAGATGAGAGGAGAAGAGAGGAGAGAGAGATGAGGGGAGAAGAGAGGAGAGAGAGATGAGGGGAGAAGAGAGAGATGAGGGAAGAGAGGAGAGAGAGATGAGGGGAGAAGAGAGGAGGAGTGATGAGGGGAGAAGAGAGGAGAGAGAGATGAGGGAAGAAGAGAGGAGAGAGAGAGAGAGTTGAGGGGAGAAGAGAGAGATGAGAGGGAGAAGAGAGGAGAGAGAGAGAGATGAGGGGAGAAGAGAGGAGAGAGAGATGAGGGAAGAAGAGAGGAGAGAGAGAGATGAGGGAAGAGAGGAGAGAGAGATGAGGGGAGAAGAGAGGAGAGAGAGATGAGGGAAGAGAGGAGAGAGAGATGAGGGGAGAAGAGAGGAGAGAGAGATGAGGGGAGAAGAGAGGAGAGAGAGAGGAGGGGAGAATAGAGGAGAGAGAAAGATGAGGGAGAAGAGAGGAGAGATGAGGGAAGAGAGGAGAGAGAGATGAGGGGAGAAGAGAGGAGGAGTGATGAGGGGAGAAGAGAGGAGAGAGAGATGAGGGAAGAAGAGAGGAGAGAGAGAGATGAGGGAAGAGAGGAGAGAGAGATGAGGGGAGAAGAGAGGAGAGAGAGATGAGGGGGAGAGAGAGGAACAGGGTTGAGGAAGAGTAAAAATGGTAAAAAGGGAGTGAGAGAGAAGAGAGAGAGGAGGAGATAAGAGAGAGAAAGGGCAAGAGAAAAGAGGGAAGAAGAAAAGAAAAAGAGAGGAGAGGTGGAGAGAGAATAGGAGAAGATGGGGGAGTGAGAAAAGAGGCAAAAGAGAAATAATTTAGTATTAATTACAAAATATAATAATACACATAATTCTTGTATATGTCATTTTATTTGGGAAGGACATAACAGCACAAATAAGATCAGGACTAAACCAGAACTAAACCAGGACTAAACCAGGACTAAACAAAGACTGAACCAGGACTAAACCAGGACTAAGCAAAGACTGAACCAGGACTGAATTGACAATAAACTAGAACTGAACCAGGACAAACTCAGGACTAAATCAGGAACGAACCAGGACTAAACCAGGACTAAACCAGGACTGAACCAGGACTAAACCAGGACTAAACCAGGACTAAACCAGGACTAAACCAGGACTAAACCAGGACTAAAGACTGAACCAGGACTGAATCGACACTAAAGTAGAGCTGAACCAGGACAAACTCAGGATTAGGACTGAACCAGGACTGAAACAGGCCCACACCAGGACTAAACCAGGACTAAACCAGGACTACACCAGGACTACACCAGGACTGAACCAGGACTAAACCAGGACAATACCAAGACTGAACTGAGACGACTACAAGAGTGAACCAGGACTGGACCAAGACTGAACCAGGCCTACATCAGGACTGAACTAGGACTAAACCAGGTTCACGAGAGGACTAAACCAGGACTGAACCAAGACTAAACTCTGATCATTCGTCTCTATAGTCTGCAGGTGGGAATGTGTAAGATAAACCTCGTATAAACTTACATTAACTCCAAAAATCACGTGAAAACCCAGAATTCTTTAGTGGTTCATTCATTTAAAAAGTGAAAATGCATCAGGACAATGTGATCAAGTCATTGAAAACTGTTCTGTACTTTACATCACGGTTTGGCATTATGTATATTTAAAGCTCCTACACAAAATGGACTCTCGCGAGCTTTAAGTCACGTTAAACCCTCAAAAACATGTGATGTTTGCAGCAAAGTCAGCGCCCACTGGGCAGTTTTCTAAAACGGAAGTCATTTTAGATGAATATTCTGAAATATAACATTGATCCTTGGGGGTCACAGATTACAGCTACAGCAGACACACGCAACATAGGGCTTAAAAAAAGTTGAAATAAAACTGTAAATGTAAAAATAAAAGAGTTATTTGAGTTTGGGGGAATATGGAGTGGGGAAATATGCAGTGGAATCAGGGTAAACGCAGACCCCAGTGTACAGAGACAGAGTGAACCTGGTCCGGACTCTGTGCAGGAGGCTCATGGCGCTTCCAGAGACGCTGTAAAACGACAAAACCCCTGCACTGTGGTCCAGGAAAACCCCGACTGTGGACAACACCAGACCTGAGACCGGACCTGAGACCGGACCTGAGACCGGACCTGAGTTCACACGTGACACCTGGGACTTGACTTTGTTAAACCAAAATGCATGACCTCTTTGGTCACAGTGTAAGGCCCAGGATTTGTCATTGTATCCGAATAAATTTTCTTTATCCTTTCCTTTCCTCTGAATCCTCCTGTAGGAAACTGCTATACGAACACCAGAAGAGCCGCTCCACTGCACCTCCCAGTAACATCGGCCCGTCAGACTCTCTCTGCTCAGGACCTGGGACCAGTCACTGAATCTGTCTGGATGATCGGGGTGACTCTGATCTTTACTCATGCGTATGACTCTTTTGTTTCCATCACACAGACACAGTCTGGCCTGAGCTGTGTTTGGGTCCAGAGTGATTTTTCTAGAATATTGTAAGAAGTCTTCTCTGGATCTGGATTCTCCTGGTGCCAGTAAAAACTGGAGAGGACTCAGAGTGAGCTGGAGTGTGTCCCTGAGTTTGGACACACCTCTGATCATTTCCTCAAAGTAGCTCCGGTCTGGTGTGTAAATGGAGACTGACTCTGAGCTCTGTGTGTGTGTGGACAGTGAAGAGTAGACCCATATAAACCGGTTATGATCCTGGGTGAGGGCCAGTGTGTCCAGCTCAGAGAGGCTCTTCTCCAGCTCCTTCACGTCCTGCTGCTGTTGGTCCTGGAGCTTCTGGACTCGTCTCAGTTGGGGCTCCTCCTGGGAGCGGATCTGCTGCTCCACTTCAGAGCGTCTCTTCTCCAGGAGAAGGGCCATGTTTCTGAAACTGTCCCTGCTGAACTGTACTGCTATTTGGGCAGAGCGTTTGATGTCCTGGGCCTCCTGTTGGAGCCTCTGGAGGTCTACCTGTTTGTGCTTGATAATTTGGAGCAGCAGGGCCCTCCTGGCCGGCAGCTCGGCCTGTCTCCGAGTCCTCTCTGAGGCTGAGGACACCAGGTCATGGCCCTTGTGTTGGTCCACACACAGGGAGCAGAGCAGCTGCTGGTCACTGCAGCAGAATAGATCCATCAGTCTGTGGTGTTCGGAGCACAGGCTCTCCTGGAGCCTGTGGGAGGGCGCCACCAGCTGGTGATTCTGTAACGCTGCAGTTTCATGATGAGGCTGTAGGTGGCGCTCACAGAATGACATCACACACTGCAGACAGGACTGGACAGCTCTCAGCTTCCTCCCAGTGCACACATCACAGGACACATCCTGAGGTCTGGCATAGCAGCAGTCAGAAGGGGGCGCTGTCCTCTTCATCTGCTCCACTAAATCTGCCAACATGATGTTTTTACCCAGGACAGGCCTGGGGCTTAATGTGAGGCGACATACAGGACAGCTGTAGAGCTGCTCCTCGTCCTCTTGGTCCCAGTGCTGTTGGACACAGTTCCTGCAGTAGCTGTGTCCACAGGGAATAGTCACAGGATCCTTCAGTAGATCCAAACACACCGGGCAAGTCAAGGCTTGTTGTTCGAGTGATTTCTCTGCCATCTCTACTGCATCACACGTTCGCACAAGTGAAACTTATGAACTGCAGAGCTGTGGGAGGAGCCAGATCCGCCCACTGCTCTGAATCTCTGTGTAGATCAGAGAGAACACAGGAAGCAGCAGCACGTATGTTTTATATACTTTAATAATAGCACTATGAGGGGGAAGACAGCACATCTACACAGTTATACATTTCATTTTTCAGTACAGGGGTTATATAACACACTACTACAGCTCACCACACACTACAGGATAATTTGCCCTATTCAGGACCTGATTTGCTTCTCCTACACTTCGGGGAGGTCTTCTGTGCATTAAAAACATGTATCTGGAGTATTGCACCACATTTCACAAATGTTAATAACACAGTTTTGATTTGCACCTAAAGTATAAATGTGATGCTCTGACATTTGGAACATTTTAGAGTCTAAAAATGGGTCGTTTTACTGTGGACAGGAAACGGCTGACTCACACTCACTGTCAGCTTTTGTCTTGTGGTGTGTGGTCTCTTCACTGCCACATCCTGCTGCAGACTTTCCGCTTGGCACTTTTAGTTTCATATTTAAGAATCATTTAGTCCTGTAATCTGTGGTGGGGTTAAGATGAAAACTGACATTTTACCAGAGCATCACTGGGCTTCCCCCATGTGCTCTGTGGGCGGGTGTTACAGCTTCAGGCCTCCAGTTCTCTACCTTGTTTTGTGTGTTTTAATTTCCTTTTTCTGTCCCCACTCTGCTGTGGGCTTTGCGGCTGATTGGTGAACTGCTCTCCCGCCTGGTCTTGGTTGGCTGCTGGATTCTGGTCCCTGATTGGTGGGTCATGTCCACACCGGGCCAGTCCTGCCTCCCCTGCAGCCGCCTTCTGTTCGGGGCTGTTGGTCTTTGTGGCCAGTCTGCCATTTTGTGTCTGTGTCTCTTTTGTGTCAGTCATTTTGATTTGTGCTTGTGGGTTTATGTGACTTTATTTTGGGACACCTGTGATTTAGTTGTGTCTCATGTGTCCCTTAGTCGAGTCACTTGTTTGTTTTTTATGAACCTACGTGGCACAAAACTTGTTATTTGTTAACCTTGTTATTTTGTTTCTTAGTTTAGGTTATTTTGTGTATGTATTTTTGATCACATTTGGTATCTTGCCTTTTACATCCTTGTTCATTAAATTATTACTTAATGTGTACCATTTTCCACGTTGGTTTTTTGTTACTTTATAATCAGCCTTACACTTCCCTCTGTTGATTTCCCACTGCACAGGCCAAAGCCCAAAAGACTCGATGGCCGATGTCGTTTCTAATCCCATTTATTTCTGAGTGAATTATATTTTTTGAAAAACACTAAAAAATACATTCCCAGGCCATTTTCTTTCAACAACTTTCAGTTTCTCTTCTTCACCGTCCGTACTCGATCCTAAACTTGTTGCTTTTGGCGGCTCGAGTCTCGAGAGTCGACAGTTGAGTCTTTTGGGCTTTGGCCTGTGCAGTGGGAAATCGATTCGGTAAGGCTAAGGCTGCTTATAAAGTTGTTTTCTGACGTTTCCAGACACTAATGAGTGAACCAGGCAGAGCGTTTTGTTTGTTAGACTCGTGGCTGTTGTAAGATGGGTTAAAGTGGTGTTAAGCTTCTTCAGTGTGAAGCAAATTGGTGTTTTACGTTGAAGTTAAGAACTTGCCCCCATCACTACACTGTTGCCTCACTGCCACAGCGAGATCTCCACCGAGGAAACAATGATCTGTACCGTTTTTTTGGCTTCTGACAGTATTCCACCACTTCTTGCAACGGACTTTAGCTTCAAATGCCCCTTTAATCGTATATACAGTCTAGTTTATGGTTATACTGCACCCTCTTTGTACCTTATGTCGTTTTTAAAAGCCGTGTCCTGTCCCCTCCCTGGTGTAAGCTTCTTTTAACTGAATATATGTAAGTAACCTCTTCTAGCTGACAGTGTTTTAGTGCTCCTCTGGCCCTGCGCAGCCTAAATAATACAGTATGTACTAAAGAGCCCCGCGCCGCTGTGTAATCATCCCACTTTTATTGTTACTCTTGACAGTAAAACTCCCATTGATCGCGAGCGCAGGGGACCGGCCACTGCCTCCAGCTGAAAATATGTCGGGAGATTAAGCAGGCCAATAAATGACAGCGGCGAGTGGCAGTGGAGAGTTAGCACCGCGCGGGGAGGCTAGCTGCTACACGCCGTCGCTAATAGAGATAAGAGCGGCTCGGTTAGTCCGTATTGTATTTCTCATTAGGGGAACGCAGAGGCCGGAGCAGGAGCTGGATCCATGGCATCACTCAATAGGAAAGCGAAAACAGTGAGCCAGCGGTACCAGCCGTTCCACAACTGTCCCGACTTCTGCTCTGAGAAACGTTTTGAGCATTTTTTACCATTCAACACGACATATTTCTCTGATCTAGCCAAGATTTAGAAACTTATATCTGGTTATTCAGCTTGTTTTCAGATTTATTATCGACTTACTAGTTAGGAGTAAGGATTAGGAGATAGGAGTTAAGAGGGTTAGGAGTTAGGAGTAAGGGTTAGGGGTTAGGAGTAAGGGTTAGGGGTTAGGAGTAAGGGTTAGGAGCAAGAGTTAGGAGTAAGGATTAGGAGTTAGGAGTAAGGGCTAGGGGTTAGGAGTCAGAGTTAGGGGTTAGGAGTTAGGGTTAGTAGTAAAGGTTAGGAGTAAGGGTTAGGAGTTAGGAGTAAGGGTTAGGAGTTAAACTTAGGAATTAAAATAAATTAAAATAAAAATAAAAATTAAAGGAATTAAAATTAAATTAAAATTAAAGGAATTAAAAATTAAAATAAAATTAAAAATTAAAATAAAATTAAAAATTAAAATTAGAAATTAAAATAAGAATTAAATTAAAATTAAAAATTAGGAAGTTAGGAATTAAAATTAAAATAAAAATTAAAATAAAATAAAATTTAAAATAAAAACTAAAATTAGAAACAGAATTAAAGGAATTAAAATTCAAATTAGGAAAGAAAAAATTAAAATTAAAATCAGAATTAAAGGAATTAAAATTAAAATCAAAATTAAAATTAAATCAAAATTAGAAATTAAAATTAAAATTAAAATCAAAATTAAAATTAAAAATCAAAATTAAAATTAAAAATCAAAATTAAATTAAAATCAAAATTAAAATTAAAATCAAAATTAAAATTAAAATCAAAATTAAATCAAAATCAAAATTAAAATTAAAAATCAAAATTAAAAATTAAAATCAAAATTAAAATTAAAATTAAAATTAAAATTAAAATTAAATCAAAATTAAAATTAAAATCAAAATTAAAATCAAAAATCAAAATTAAAATTAGGAATTAAAATTAAAATTAAAATTAAAATTAAAATTAAAATTAAATCAAAATTAAAATTAAAATTAAAATTAAAATTAGGAGATTAAAAATTAAAATTAAAGTTAAAATTAAAAGTCAAAATTAAAATTAGGAGTTAAAATCAGGAGTTAGGAGTTAGGGTTAGGAGTCAGGGTTAGGAGTTAGGAGTCAGGGTTAGGAGTTAGGAGTCAGAGTTAGGAGTTAGGAGTCAGAGTTAGGAGTTGCTGTGTAGCACAACATTGTTGATTTGTCCTCATTTTCATTCCTCAAATTTCATTTCATTTTTCATTTCATCAAATTTCATGACACAGTTTAATAAAAGCTGAGGCTCTTTCCTTTTAAACGTCATTCATTTCATGTTTTTATCGGCTTCAGGGGCTGAGATTTCAAGGTTTTCATAAACGTTGACAAATCTTCAAAAACCCTCAGGACCTTATAGTACAGCAGAGGTTTTTATGGGCGTTTTTTGAGGCATTTTAGGTGTAAATGGGTTAAGTTATTTTCTGGTAGATGTAAGTGTTTGTATCTTAAATTTTGGCCGAGCTTTTTTGCACTGAAAAGATAAAAAAAAACTGTAGTAAAAGTCTTAAATTACACAAAACTGACTCTTGTGAGCTTTAAGATATGTTATAACGCCGTTACCTCGTCAAAAACAGACCTGGAGTTATGTTTTGTTTCATTCACACGTTTGGGCAGTTCTGGTTCTGGCAAAGTTCTTCACCCACATCGTCTAGTATGAAAGTGGAGTGTGAGTGAGTGATGGTGGTCGGAGGGGCGGGTGGAGCAGATCGGAGCCTCAGCCCCAGGGCAGCTGTGGCTTCAATAGTAGTTTATACTAATACTGCTGAATGATGAACTGTAAAAACGTCTTTGGGTGTCCAGAAAAGTTCGCTCGTTCGTTCGTTTAACCGTCCGTCTCCTACTCGGATCTGGGATATGACGTCCCAACGGTTCAGTTCTGTTTCTCGTGCTCGACTGGGAGAAAACGCGAACGCCGACACCGACCGCGGAGCTGTTACTGCTGTTGTTTATCTTCTGTTAGCGACTCCAGGGACGTTTAGCAACACCCGTTTAAAACAAGTCTTTGTTCAGTATTGGCTTCACCACAACACGACTACAACACACCCACAGACAGAGATACAGAGACAGAAAGTACTGCAGTAATACTACAACACCCACAGACAGAGATACCGAGACAGAAAGTACTGCAGTAATACTACAACACACCCACAGACAGAGATACAGAGACAGAAAGTACTGCAGTAATACTACAACACCCACAGACAGAGATACAGAGACAGAAAGTACTGCAGTAATACTACAACACACCCACAGACAGAGATACAGAGACAGAAAGTACTGCAGTAATACTACAACACACCCACAGACAGAGATACAGAGACAGAAAGTACTGCAGTAATACTACAACACACCCACAGACAGAGATACAGAGACAGAAAGTACTGCAGTAATACTACAACACCCACAGACAGAGATACAGAGACAGAAAGTACTGCAGTAATACTACAACACACCCACAGACAGAGATACAGAGACAGAAAGTACTGCAGTAATACTACAACACACCCACAGACAGAGATACAGAGACAGAAAGTACTGCAGTAATACTACAACACACCCACAGACAGAGATACAGAGACAGAAAGTACTGCAGTAATACTACAACACCCACAGACAGAGATACAGAGACAGAAAGTACTGCAGTAATACTACAACACCCACAGACAGAGATACATAGTAAAGTACTGCAGTAATACTACAACAGACCCACAGACTGAGATACAGAGACAGAAAGTACTGCAGTAATACTACAACACACCCACAGACAGAGATACAGAGACAGAAAGTACTGCAGTAATACTACCAAACCCACAGACAGAGATACAGAGACAGAAAGTACTGCAGTAATACTACAACACACCCACAGACAGAGATACAGAGACAGAAAGTACTGCAGTAATACTACAACACACCCACAGACAGAGATACAGAGACAGAAAGTACTGCAGTAATACTACAACACACCCACAGACAGAGATACAGAGACAGAAAGTACTGCAGTAATACTACAACACACCCACAGACAGAGATACAGAGACAGAAAGTACTGCAGTAATACTACAACACACCCACAGACAGAGATACAGAGACAGAAAGTACTGCAGTAATACTATCAAACCCACAGGCAGTGATACATAGTAAAGTACTACAGTAATACTACAACACCCACAGACAGAGATACCGAGACAGAAAGTACTGCAGTAATACTACAATACACCCACAGACAGAGATACAGAGACAGAAAGTACTGCAGTAATACTACAATACCCACAGACAGAGATACAGAGACAGAAAGTACTACAGTAATACTACAACACCCACAGACAGAGATACAGAGACAGAAAGTACTGCAGTAATACCACAACACACCCACAGACAGAGATACAGAGACAGAAAGTACTGCAGTAATACTACAACACACCCACAGACAGAGATACAGAGACAGAAAGTACTGCAGTAATACTACAATACCCACAGACAGAGATACAGAGACAGAAAGTACTGCAGTAATACTATCAAACCCACAGACAGAGATACATAGTAAAGTACTGCAGTGATACGAGTGACTGAAACTGTCTTTTAATCCACCGACTCGTCCAAACACAGTGAAAACAGTTCATACAAATGACACTGGGCGCAGCTAAAATCTCGGATTCTGTCTTGGAAACTTCGCACGGTCTCCAACTTCCTCCACCGTCCGAGGAAAAGGGCGTGACATCACAAGGTGGAACGGAGTATTTCGAGCTTTGGAGATGTAGACGAGCTTAAAATACCAAATAAGAGTCGTTTATTTCGATTATTTGTTTCAATCACTTAACAGACGAGGCTTTTATTTGAGACCAGGCAGAGATTTGGGGCGATGAGTTCCTTCCTCACAAAAATCTTGCTCAGGAAAACTGGGAAAATCTGGAACTCAAATTCATTTAACCAGTACGACGATAATTTAGGCGACTTTCTATACAGACGTAGGCGAGTTAATCGGAAATGTTCCAACAAACAGCTGGTTTTTTTGTGGTTTTAAGTTCAAGACGCGAGCATCAGTCCTGCTCCTGTTGGTGCAGCTCGACCTTCATCTTCAGCTCGTACATTAGACTCGCCGTTTATTTGGACCCGGCGCTTATTTACCTGTCAAATGTCTATTTTATGTGTATTTTATGCATGGGACTACGGATGGAAATTAACTCTTGTGCTAAATCCGGCGCATTTACGTCAATATGTGTGATTTCATACAAACTGTATGTTCATGAATAGGCATCGTCCCACCCAAATAAACAAATAAATGAAATTAAATTAATGGAAATACACACCTGCACGGAACCCGGCTCATATATGGTATTTTACGGTAATATTGCAGAGTCACTAGATCTGTTTTTGAGGAGGTAACGGCATTATTATTATTTTTAGGTCGATAAAACCCCCTGTTATTTAGTAAATGCAAAAAGGATGCGTTTAATGCCATACCGGGACATTCAGGACCAAACTACAACATCACCACAGACACGAGCCGGTGGAGGCAAAGTCACACAGTGCACCTATAACGACGAAATGATTTGCTGTTGGATTTTTTTGTTCTTTTTTCCTCCATTCGACCCATTCTCCGTGATTGGACGGCGCCCCCTGTGTCCCGCTGCACACTTCCTCTTTACTGTCCCTCCCAAACCAACATAATGGCCTGTTCTCTCCCAGTTTTTTTCCTCTCATTACGGCGTTTTGTGACCGCTGCATCTGCCATCTCCGCTCTGATCTCCCACAGGTCGAATCCGGCTATCATCCGGCGAAACCCTGCTAAATAAAACCTCCCCGCAGACTGGAAAACACATAAAAGCGCAATGCCGGCGTGACAACATCGCTAACCCCGCTTTCAAAAGGACAAATTGGCTCCTCGCGCTAAAAATGCGAGCGACATCTCTTTGTCTTGTCGTCCGGGAGGCGCAGAGCTGTTTTTCATGCTGGCGCGTAATGGATTGTTATTGATACGCTGGTCGGTTTTAGCGGTGATGCTAGCTTGTTACGTCCACAGTAAAGAGGAGTTACAGGGGACCGGAGAGGCTCGGGAGGGAGAGGGGGCACGGGCGGAGACCAGCTATTTGTTTAGAGGTATTTTCTCCGCTTACAGACGCCGCAAATGTGACCCCAGAGTGTTCAGCTGAAGGAAAACCAGGGCTATTATTTACGGCGTCTAAACCGAGACAAACTACTGCAAGAAAGACAAGAAAATACAAACTGCGGACGATAAATAAATGAAACGGGGAGTAAAAACGTTTGTTCGTCCATCGATCAGACTCACATTGCAACTAAAAAATCAGCTACAGCCAATAAACGGGCATATGGAAGACACAAACATGACACAATTTATGCTTTTATTTACATATGCTGTAGTTATAGATGGTATATAATTGGACAGGGCCAGGGCCAGTTCATGGGGCCCTCCTCACCAGGGGTGGCACGGTTCACAAAATTCATGGTTCGGTTCGTACTGTGGTTTAAGGTTGCAGTAAAAACTCAGTAACCGGTAAAATTCTGTAATATTTTATGGGTTTTTTGACTCAAAATGATGCGGAATCATCAATCAGTCAATCGCAGTCTGCGCGGAATGGTTTAGTCCTGGTTAAATCCCGTTTTAGTCCTGGTTTCGATCTGGTTTAGAGCCAGTTTAGACCTGGTTTTAGTTCTGGTTTAGTCCCGGATTTATAGTTCTGGTTTAGTCCTGGTTTTACTTCTGGTTTAGTTCTGGTTTTACTTCTGGTTTAGTCCTGGATTAGTCCTGGATTAGTCCTGGTTTTACTTCTGGTTTAGTTCTGGTTTAGTCCTGGATTAGTCCTGGTTTTACTTCTGGTTTAGTTCTGGTTTTAGTTCTGGTTTAGTTCTGGTTTAGTTCTGGTTTAGGCCTGGTTTTAGTTCTGGTTTAGTCCTGGATTAGTCCTGGTTTTACTTCTGGTTTAGTTCTGGTTTTAGTTCTGGTTTAGTCCTGGTTTTAGTTCTGGTTTAGTTCTGGTTTAGGCCTGGTTAAATCCTGTTTTAGTCCTGTTTTAGACCTGGTTTAGATCTGGTTTAGATCTGGTTTTAGGCCTGATTTTAGTCCTGGTTTAGGATTGGTTTAGTATTGGTTTTAGTTCTGGTTTAGTCCTGGTTTTAGTTCTGGTTTAGTCCTGGTTTTAGTTCTGGTTTAGTCCTGGTTTTAGTTCTGGTTTAGTCCTGGTTTTAGTTCTGGTTTAGTCCTGGTTTTAGTTCTGGTTTAGTTCTGGTTTAGTCCTGGTTTTAGTTCTGGTTTAGTCCATCGGCCCCTCCGACCACCACCAACACTCACGCACACACCACTTTCATACTGGGCAATGTGGGTGAAGTGTCTTGTCTATGGACACAACGACAGTTTTTGTGACTGGCGCCCCTGTGGCACCTGGAATTCCTTGTGGTCTCCCATCCAAGTACTAACCAGGCCCGGCCCTGCTTAGCTTCTGAGATCTGACGGGTTCAGGCTTTGACAAGCCGGTATGGCCACAATAGTTTAGTAAATCTGCCCCATCACCAAATCTTCAGCCAACAAGGTCCACAAAGGAGAAACATTCTTCCATGAACAAATTACGGTCATGAATAAAACATAAGTAATCAGTCGGTTGTAGATTCGGCGATGGGGCGGATTTATGAAGCTGGTGGAGAAGACGACGGACGTTTTGTCACAGAAAACCATTAACCGGAAGTCTCGTTTACCCGACATCGCGGCACTTCCAGCGATTGCGAAAGAGGTTTGTTGACTCACACTGGAAAACCATCTCTGTACCTGCAGCTGTGAGTCTCGTCATTTTGGTCTTCAAATGTTCCTATCAACCTGATCTACGTGATCCTGGAGTTTTCAGTTTCCCGTTTTGTCCGTCACCCTCGCTGAATCTGCTTCTTTAAACAGTCTGTGGTTACAGTTGATAATCGGGGTGTAACAAATTCAGAAACCTCGCGACTCTGTTCGGTAAACCCTGCGCACGACGACAGCTCCGACCCTCCCGGGCAGAGGGAGGAGCTGTTTCCGCCCTAATGGAATCTCTCCGAGGTTTTTCCAGAGTTGCACTAATTTCTATAAATCCTGACAGATCGGGCGGTGGACAGGGAGCTGTGGGAGCGTCAGTGTAAACTTCACCCAAACACTTGTGTAAAGGCGGATGTTTGTGTGTCAGTGCTCACGACTCCTGTCACAACATTAAATCCAACATAACAACAAAATCTGCACAGTCGTCCTCCAGACTTTTGTAGGTGGAGATTGTGTAAGTCAATAGTTTTATTTAAATATTTATTATGCTCTGAAAATATCAGGACATACTACTACTACTACTACTACTACTGCTACTGCTACTGCTACTGCTACTACTACTGCTGCTACTGCTACTACTACTACTACTGCTACTGCTACTGCTACTGCTACTGCTGCTACTGCTACTGCTACTGCTACTGCTACTACTACTGCTACTACTGCTACTGCTGCTGCTACTGCTACTGCTGCTGCTGCTACTGCTACTGCTACTGCTGCTACTGCTACTACTGCTACTCTACTACTACTGCTACTGCTACTGCTGCTGCTGCTAGCTACTACTGCTGGCTACTGCGCTATACTACTGCTACGCTGCCTGCTACTACTGCTACTACCACTGCTGCTGACCACTGCTACTATGCCGCTGCTTACCATGATACCATAATAATACTTACCATGCTGCTACTGCACCACTAATCTAATAATATAATATTGCGCCGCTTAATGCAATGACCACCGCTACAACAACAATGCTACAACCGTACCGCTGACATCTGCCGCTGCTGCAATAATAATACATAATAATAACAAATATTATTTCAACCAGCGTTGCTGCTTGTACCACTCTACCAACAACTGTTCTCTAACAACTACACAACACAATATAACACCAACAGCCAATTAACAACAACAACTACTGCTAACAACTAACAACCACCACCACCACCACCCCAACAACAACCACCACAACCAGCCGACAACTAACAACAACAACAACAACCGCTGCAACCAAACCAACAAAACCAACCGCTGACTGAACTTAACAACAACTACACTGTTTATACAACTGCTGCTTTTCTCAACACTAACAACTGCTACTAACTGCTTTTTCTACTACTACTGGTACTACAACAACAACAACAACAACAACAACTGCTACTAACTGTACTACTACTACTACTACTGCTGCTACTACTACTACTACTACTACTGCTACTACTACTACTACTACTGCTACTACTGCTACTATTATTACTACTACTGCTATTACTACTACTACTACTACTACTACTACTACTACTGATAGTGTTACTACTACTACCCCATTTATACCCAACATGAGTCCATATAGTCACATTTTCTTTGTGTTTGGGGCATTTTTAAGCAGTTTTTCTGTATTTTACCTGAACAAATGTCAGTTTATGCCGCTCTTTACTGTTGGCAGGGATCAGATTGGTCCAAAATATGGACACTTGGGATATTTCTTGTATAAAACCGGGACAAATCATTGGTTTTGGATAAATCTGGAGCTGTGCCGGGTACACAGGGATGTCTGGTAACTAATACTAACACCAACACTGCTGCATGCTGCCTGATACAGATATAAGACAAAGCCGCTGCTAGTTTCTCTCAGGGTGAGTTGTCGAGTTGTGCGTCGTGTGTTTGCGCCGAGCTGTGTCCAGTGCTACAGTGTGATAATGGGCCTATAGGGACTGAGAGCGACTGGATCAATGTAAGCTCTGCTCTGCTGTAAGTGCCGCTCTGCACTTTATATAAGACGTGTTTGTTTGGACCGCTGTTTGCCTCGAATACGTTTCATTTTCTCTGAAGCTTGTGAATTTGAAGAAAACGAATAACAATTATAGAACCTCGGATCTTAACATACTCAAATCTCGTTACTCGTTCTCGTAATGGGATTTTCCGGATCCGAATCTTCATTGAATCTTCATAAGAACACATTTTAAAGGTCCAAAATTGACTCTTGTGAGCTTTTATCCATGTTATGATGTTGTTACCGCCTCAAAACCAGACCTGGAGTTGTGCTTTGTTTCATTCACACACGTTTGAATAATCTTTTGTTATTCTGTACATGTCCAAAGCACAAAATGTTCTGTTCTGATGGAAACAAATTGAAATTATGCAGAATTACTACGACGATGGTATTGCCTTCTCTGCTTCTGTGCTGCTTCTGGTATTTTTCAACAGCAGCAATGCACGCAAGTGACATTTCCAACACCAAAAATGTTATGCAGCGCACCTTTAAAGATGCTTTCTGATTTGTATTTCTACCAAAAACAGTTCTTCTCTCAAACAGAAAACACTCTGCTCCACCTTGCGATGTCATGTGGTAATACGGGAAGTTCTCCACAGTGTTTTTAAACCATAATTTATTCCTCCTATGTCCTGGCTCGAGACCGACTAGTGGTCGTTCCAGGTACTGCAGTTCCCGGGAGCTTGGGGCCCAGAAAAAAGCCACGCATTTAGGGAATTCAAACATACTGCTTGTGTTCGGAAGGTCGGATTTTGTAGGATTCTTTTCCATTTTCACAACATAAACTTCTTACGATGCTTAAGTCAGAGGTCTTCCACCTTTTTTCTCCAGCGAGCTACCTTTACGAAACAAAAAAAAGCTCCCTCTTTCAGCAGTCGCAAAGAAACTGGGCAAATGTAAGAGCCACGGCGTTAGTATTAGATGGGGAACAATTTGATGCTTATAAAACATAAACCATGATCCAGTTACCGGTGCACCAAGTCAGGCATCAAAATGACACATTTACAAAGGAGATAATCACATTTTTCTCACGATTCACAATACACAGAATTCAGAAATCCCTCGGCGAGCGACTTGGAAGGGGCTGGAGAGATACTGGAAGCTCCCGAGCTGCAGGTTGGAGACGCCCGGTTTAAATCCTCAAAGTGGCAAGGCAAGTTTATCTGTACACGAAGTAATTCAAAGTGCTTTACAGAATAGGAAATACATTAAAATCACCATACAAACAAATCAAAACATAAATAATCATCATAAAATTTTAAAACAGAGATGGGACATTAAATTAGAGAGAAGAGAGAAGAGAGAGGATTGAGAAGTGAACACCTTTCAGTCCTTTTCGTGCCTGCAGTGATCTTTGTAAGACTTCGCCTGGCCACGCTCTGAGCCCGGACTGAGGAAGTCAATACGGAAGAGAAACGTATTTTTGTTCCCACGCGGCCGTGAAAAAAACACGACTCCATCTCGGGTTCAGCTTCGGATTTTATTCTCGTTGATTGAAACTCCACACACGTTCGCTAGAATCATTTGGATAATTTCAGGTCAGACATCTCGACTCAATCTCTGCTGAACTAAAGGTGAACAGGAGCTTATCTTGAAAACTTCATGACATCACACAGTGGAACAGAGCATTTTGAGCTTTGAAGATGTAGACAGACTAATAATAAAGAGTTACTCAAACATGAATGAAACAAAACGCCACTCCAGGATTGTTTTTGAGGTGGAAACAACGTTATAATATGCCCAAAAGTTCACCTTTAAGTGTAAAATGTCACCTATACTTCCTCACATTATTCCATTCATTTTTCCCGATTCTTCTCTGCGGCTCAGGGGTAAATACTCGGGCGAGTGTCATATTTAAACATGTGGTAGAAACGTGTGAAAAGGTCAGAAAAGTCTCTGCTAAATGCCAGCTCCTCACAGCCCTGCCTCACCTGTTTGTCCCGATTCAGGCTCCAGACACCGGGAGAAATCAGATTATGGGCCCGGGTCGGGGGAAATCAGATTACCGTCTAAGGCTCCTGTCCACTCACATAAACGCCGCTGACATTTGCGAAGCGACAGGGACATGCTCAGAATCAGAAGGAAACATGAAGGAAAAGACGACGGGAATTGTCAAAAATGTCCCTGTATGAAATTCGCCGCCTCGACTCGCAGCAAGAGGGTTCCAGGTTTGATTCCCCAAGTTGTCCAGGCCTTTCTGTACCAAACACGCCCAATACGTGGGTCAAATGTGATTATACGGTCTTATTTGAGAGTGTATTCTCATAACGGGGCAGCAGGGGGAGCTCCGTAGCTAAAGTTACTCATATCGGCTTTGAAAATATTTGCGAATCGCCACAAAAACACAGCCTTATGATGTGACTCCTGCTCACAGACTGTAGAAAAGGACAAAGCTAAATGGGGCGAGGACAAAGTTCAAGTATCTCAGGGTCTTGTTCACAGCGAGGGGAGGGTGGAGCGTGAGGTTGACAGGCGGATCGGTGCAGCGTCGGCAGTGATGCGGTCGCCGTATCGGACCCGTTGTGGTGAAGAGGAGCTGAGCCCATAGGCGAAGCTCTGGATTTACCTCAATCTTCGTTCCTCCCCTCACCTGTGGCCCTGAGCTCTGGGGAACGACCGAAAGGACGAGATCGCGGATACGAGAGATCAAAATGAGTTTCCTCCGCAGAGTGGAGCTCGGAGCAGAGTCACTGCTCCTCCACGTCGAGAGGAAGGAGGCCCCAGGGAAGACCCAGGACCCGCTGGAGGGACTGTGTCTGTGGGATCCCCCTGGAGGAGCTGGAGGAAGCGTCTGGGGTGGAGGAGGAGGTGTTTCAGTGAGTAGTAAATAAAGATAATTATGTCACAGTTAGACTCACTTGTTTATTTTAGCTTTATGTTCGTTTTTATTCACTGGAAAGCGATTTGTGTTGCGTTTTTTGTATGAAAAGCGCTCTATAACCTCCTGGGACCCGAAGAAAAAAGTGTATTGCAATTTTTTTCTGTGATTTTCTGTCTATTTGTTAATTTTATTGTTATTTATAATTTGTAACATGTCCTCTGTAACGGACGCTATGGACATTTTGATGATAAAACCTAAAAAGAACTTGTTTGATGACCAGCATCTCTGACAAGCTTCTACAGTTGCCTCAAAAAGTTTTTAGACTCACTTTAATTGCTTAATTTTTTTGATCATAGTGCGGCCACAAACTAACTCCTATTGAGTAACTTTCTTTTCATCCTGGACCTGACGGCAATCCTGTAATTCCTCAGCCCTAATTAGGCAGAAGAACCTAGTCCCCCCCATTGAAAGTCTATCTCAAAACACTTAAAAGATCGACTGGTTAACTCCATGTCCACTATGAAGGACACAAATGAATCCCCCGGGTCTCAGGAGGATAAATAAAGTTTGACTGACTGATTGAGGAAGCCACGGGAGTCCCTGTTGCCCCCACGACTTGCCGGAAGAAAATGGATGGATGGACGTTTGTATTAACCCGCTCTTCATGATCCTCGTGTTTTTATTTTTGCCGTTTTGTCTGTAAATCTGTAAAACGTTAATAACAGCAGGTTTGACTGACAGCGTCCGCTCCTTTCCAAACCAGCGCTGTGGGCGGGAGGAGGCGTTACCTTCAACAACCTCGCTCTGGATTGGCTCTTTATCTACAGCTGTGATGCTCAAGGTTGGTATTTCAGTTCGATTCGATTCGCCTATTAATTCCTTAAGATCGATTCGTGCGTCCAAAGATCGATTTAATTTTTAATACATTTTCCCCCGGTGAACTTTAATTCCACTCGTCGCGTCATTGAATTCGGGTCTGGCTATATCAGAAACAATTAACAGCGGCAACGTGAGCCAAGTCCCGGCTTTGAAGACGCCAGAAACACTCAAAGCTCCGTCTGGCGCCATAAATAAAAATAAAAGATGCAAAAGCGACAGAAGCAAAGCGATTTGAAGGCCAAATGGAGGTGAAGTACAGCGGAAACACAGCCAGCCTCAGGAACCACTTGGAACAGCTCAAAAAAGGTTCTAATAACACTGACCCCAGATCGGATCGAATCGTGATAATCGATTCTGAATCTTGAAAATCGAATCGAATCTTGGAATTTGAATCGATATCCAGCCCTAGACGTTACATTACATTTTGCAGAATAGGTTTGATTTAAGAAGTATTGACGAAAAAGATGGAAAAAGTCGTTGTCCTTTAACCCCTGAAGACCTAAGGGCAATTTTAGTACATTTCTCCTCGCCTGGATTTTTTTTTCTTAATTTTGCTTTTAAAACTGCCCCTTTTACCCCTAATGAAGTGTTCTACCTCCTTTTGTTCAGTCCAACCTGTTATTTCACAATCTGCTGCTGTAGTTGTGTCATGAGGCTGTGATAAAAGCCACAGGACCAGAAATAGAGATAAAAAAAAAAAAACGAAAATTAAAAAAATAAAATTCCCACTCTTTTATACAAAACACACAGCAAACATGTAGACAACAACTTTTTGGACATAAAAAATGCTTAATTTAGGGCCTTAGCTACAAAAATGCAAAATATCAAGTCTGTAAGTAAATTAAAAATCTCCTTATTGCCCTAAAAACAAAAAAAAGTGCAATCGCTCCATGACTTTCCTGGTCCAGTCCTGGAAACAGCTCCTGTCAGGACCACGGCCAGAGCCACAGCACTTCTGCATTTCCAGAGTGTTTATTACATTTGGATTTGTTCATTATGAGTGAAATAAACATTTCAAATAAAAATAGCAAAGCGATGCACAATAAGATGTGTAATTTGCCATTTATTTTCGAAAAAACTGCACTTAGAGCGACTTTTTCCCTCGTTATAAACACACACAGTCAGAGGAGTCGACCATCTTGACTCACTTCACTCTTTGGCAAAGTTTGGCTCGATCAAAATGGACGGAGCGCATGAGTTTGGGGAAAACAAAGTTCCTGTTGGACACTCGTTTTGCTCACGTCATCACACAGCGTGAGTGTGACGTAGGATAAAGCCGCAGAAATGTACGGAAACCTCTATGTCTGCACTTTCAGAGGGGAAAAGGAAGTTTCTGTCTTTTACGGTTAGAAAGTTCTGCGCGGTTACAGAAAACATATTCCTCTGTATCGTCTTCGAGTGTTAATATAAAGGTGCTTAACGTCAATTTTCTCGCAGTAATGGACTAAACAAATCTGTCACCACGAGGCTCCGGCAGTTTAGAAACAAAATAAAGACGATTTATGTTGGAGTCTCTTTAACGTCCAAGAAACAGAAAATATGAACAAGCTGCAGTTTTCACACCAACACAAACAAACTGTGTCTTTTTCACTGATTATTTGAACACAACAGTTTCATGTTTTCGTCTCTTTTCTTCGTCATAACCTCAGAAAAGCTTTGTTCTCATTCAGAATTAAAGATACTTTCAAACCGGGCGACTTCCTAAAACAGATGAAACTGTCTCTGTGTCAGACGAGGTTTTAAATAAAAATGAGGAAATCTCCACGGGCGGCTTTAAAAGTACAGTCTGACTCTCCTCCACTTCTTCACTTCCGTGGCCTCGTTTTCAGACCCGAGGGGAACGAGGGAGGGAAAGAAAGAGAGAGGGAGGAGGAGGGAGGAGTGGTAAAGGGGGTGGTGAAAAGAGAGAGAAGATGGGAGGGAGAGAAAAGAAAGAGAGAGAAGATGGGAGGGAGAGAAGAGAGAGAAGATGGGAGGGAGAGAAAAGAAAGAGCCAAAAAGAGAGGGAGAGAAAAGAGAAAGAAGAGAGGGAGAGAAAAGAAAGAGCCAAAAAGAGAGGGAGAGAAAAGAGAGAGAAGATGCAAGGCAGAGAAAAGAGAGAGCCAAAAAGAGAGGGAGAGAAAAGAGAGAGAAGATGGGAGGGAGAGAAAAGAGAGAGCCAAAAAGAGAGGGAGAGAAAAGAGAGCGAAGATGGGAGAGAAAAGAGAAAGCCAAAAAGAGAGGGAGAGAAAAGAGAGAGAAGATGGGAGTGAGAGAAAAGAGAGAGCAAAAATAGAGGGAGAGAAAAGAGAGAGACGATGGGAAGGAGAGAAAAGAGAGAGCGAAAATAGAGGGAGAGAAAAGAGAGCCAAAAAGAGAGGGAGAGAAAAAAGACAGAAGATGGGAGGGTGAAAAAGAGAGAAAAGATGGGAGGGAGAGAAAAGAGAGAGCAAAAAAGAGGGAGAGAAAAGACAGAGCGAAAAAGAGAGGGAGAGAAAAAAGAGAGACGATGGGAGGGAGAGAAAAGAAAGAGAAGATGGGAGGGAAAGAAAAGAGAGAGATGATAGAAAAGAAAAAGAAGGGAGGTGCAGACAGACAGAAAGAGAGAGAGAAAAGTGGGAAGGGAAAAGATGGGCCCAACGAAAGAGAGGGAGAGAAAGAGAACATGGAAGAAGAGAGGATAAAAAAGAGAAAAAACAAACTAAGAGAGAGAGTGAGGGTGAAAGAGAGGGAGAGAGATGGAGAAGAGTGGGAGGGAGAGGGAAGAGAGAAGGGAGGAAGAAATGGAACAAAAGGGAGAGATAGAAAAGAAAAGAAGAGAGAGAACATGGAAGAAGAGAGAGGGGGGATAAAAAAGAGAAGAAAGCAAACCGAGAGAGAGAGAGCTGGAGAGAAAGAAGGATAAATGAGGTAGAGAGGGGGTGGTAAAGAGGGATAGAGAGAAAGAGAGTATGAATGAGAGAAGGAAAGGGATGACAGAAAGAGAGAGAGAGGGGGGTGAAAGGAAGAGAAGGAAACAGAAAGGAGGATGGTAAAAGAAGAGGAAGAGAAAGGTGAGACATGGAGGCAGTGAGAAAGATGCAGAGATAAGGAAGGAGGCAAGAGAGAATAGGGAGAAAAAAGAGAGAGGAGGAGGGAGAAAGAAAAAGAAAGAAAGAAAGAAAAAGAAAGAGGGGGTTAAGGAAATAGAGATAGAAAAGGGGAGAGAAAGAGGTTGAAGAGGATTAGAGGCAAAGAGGTAGAAAGAGGGAAGAGAAAGGGAGGGATACAGGGAAAAAGAGGGAGAGAGGAGTGGATAGAGAGAGAGGGGAGGAAGGGGTGAACGAGAAAGAGAGGGAGGGAGCGTGAAAAGAAAGAGATGTAGAAAAAGTGAGTCGAGTCTTTTGGGGTTGGAGTTTCTGCAGAAGAGACAGAAATGATAAATAACTCCGGGCTACAGAGGAAGAACAGAGCGGAGGAAGAAGAGAGGAACAGATGGAGCGAGAGAGAGAGGAGAGAAAGAAGAGAGGAACAGACGGAGAAGAGAGAGAGAGGAGAGAAAGAAGGGAGGAACAGATGTGTCAAAAGAAACAGAGATGGAGGAGTAGAAAGAGAGAGAAAGAAAAAAAAGAGAGGGGAGAGAGAACGTGTCCAAAGAAAGAGAGAGGGAGGAGCAGAGAGACTGACAGAGAGAGAGAGAGAAAAGAAAGAAGGGAGGAACAGAAGGGACAAGAGGGAGAGAAAAAAATAAATGAACGAAGGGAGGCGCAGACAGACTGAAAGAGAGAGAGAGGAGAGTGAGGAGGGAACAGAAGTGCCCAAAGAAAGAGAGAGGGAGAAGATAGAGAGAGAGAGAACAGATGGAAAAAGAGAGAGAGGGCGCTGATAAACCGAGAGAGAGAAGAAAAACGAGAGGAGAAAACTGACTGAAAGAGAGAGAGAAGAAAAATGAGGGGAGCAAATGCACTAAGAGAAAGAGAAAGACGGAGAGAAAGAGAAAAGGAAGGAGCAAGGAACAGACTGTAAGAGACAGAGACACAGAGAGAGAGAGAGAGAGAGAGGGAGAAGAGAGGGGAAGAGTGTGTATTATTTATATGGACACAAATTCGCTACGTTTGCAAAAAGCGAAACAAACTTTTCCAAACACTGGACAAAAGTTTAGAATTAAAGCGACGCCCTGAGCTCGTGTTGATATAAACTTATGATCTGTGACGAGGAGATTCTGTTATAATCTGCACCTTTTAAATCACAATATTCATCCTAAATCACAATATTCATCCTAAATCACAATATTCATCTTAATCACAATATTCATCTTAATAAAAGAAACAACTGCGCAGACGTCGTCACAGTGGCCTCAGGCTGTGGCCTCAGGCTGTGGCCTCAGGCTGTGGCCTCAGGCTGTGGCCTCAGGCTGTGGCCTCAGGCTGTGGCCTCAGGCTGTGGCCTCAGGCTGTGGCCTCAGGCTGTGGCCTCAGGCTGTGGCTCCTCCTGTGCAGCGCTGCACTTCAGCACAAACATCATCCATGTTCTGTTTATCCGGGGCTGTGCAGACTTCCCTCACCCCAGACGCCTGCACGTCCTGGGTCCTCCCACTGGGACACGCCCGGAACACCTCAGTGCGGCCTCCAGGAGGCATCAGAACAGACGCTCCAGCCTCACCTGCTTCTCTCGATGTGGAGGAGCAGTGGCTCTACTCCGAGCTCCTCCCGCGTGGCTACACTAACGAACAGCGGATTTTTGTAGCAGAATGACGACACAACACTGCCAAACCCAACGTGTATCACCGATTAAGAAACTCAAACTGGAGAAGGACGTACAGAGCAGTGGGCGGTGGAGGAAAAGAGAGAGAGATGATAGAAAAGAAAAAGAAAGGAGGAGAAGACAGACAGAAAGAGAGAGAGAAAAGTGAGGAGGGAAAAGATGTGCCCAACGAAAGAGAAAGGGAGAGAAAGAGAGAGAACATGGAAGAAGAGAGAGAGAGGATAAAAAGAGAAGAAAACAAACTAAGAGAGAGGGTGAATAGAGAGAGAGAAAGGGAGAAGAGTGGTAAAGAGAGAAGATGGGAGGGAGAGGAAAGAGAGAAGGGAGGAACAGATGGAACAAAAGAGATAGAAAAGAAAAGAAGAGAGACAGCACATGCTGCTTCTCTCGATGTGGAGGAGCAGTGGCTCTACTCCGAGCTCCTCCCGCGTGGCTACACTAACAAACAGCGGATTTTTGTAGCAGAATGACGACACAACACTGCCAAAACAGGAGATGGCGTCTTGAAAATAAGAGATTAAAGTTTACTCAGACATGTAAGAATCACTCCAAATACAACTTCAGGTGAGCAAATGTTGAGGGGAAACAAATATAACTCGGATAAAATCTTTGAAATGTCCTTTTTACAGAACAGGTCTGTTTAAGGAGTGTTGACGAACGATCTGCCAATGGAAAAAGACGCTTTTTCTTTCTTCTTTGGTAACGTTTCTCAATGGAGATGAAACATATTTACTAATAATAATAATGCATCAGGACACTCAAAGACGCTTTACAGAGGATTATTCACTCACTCCAGACCCGGTGGTGTCTGTCAGTCTGTCCTGGGGCAGACTGACAGAAGTGAGGCTCCAATCTGCACCATCGGCCCCTCCGACCACCACCACCAACACTCACACACACTCCACTTTCATACTAGGCAATGTGGGTGATGTGTCTTGCCTAAGGACACAACGGCAGTTTTTACCACTGGCGCCCCCCTGTGGCACCTGGAATTCCCAGTGTCTCCATCCAGGTACTGACCAGGTCCTGCTGAGCCTCTGAGATCTGCCCGGATCAGGCTTTGACGAGCCGGTATGACCATAGAAGTGGTTCATTAATTAACATGCTAATTAGGATGAATTACAAGGGAAATAATGCATTCAAAATATTTAAGTCAAGTCTCACCCATAATATTTATCTCCATGGAGACAAAAAGATGAAGAAACCAGGCCAAGTTATCGCTCAGACATCACAAGCTCACGTCAGCGAGTATCCGGAGGTGACTCTAAAATCCCATTAGCCTCATTATTCGCTATAGCCACAAAAACGGTGAGGTGAAGTGTTCTGGAGCCATGATCGACGGCCACAATAATCCAACACGGCGCTGGAGTTTAAAACAGAGCGGACGTTTGTGCTCGGATCTCACCGTTTCCCCTTTTCTCCAGACACGGCGGGACATCGCGGTGCCCGGCGCTGCC